>CAUYLG010047171.1:0-11623 GCA_963573385.1 Cacajao melanocephalus | reverse complement strand
AACAAAAATGTCTCAGATATTTATCTAAGGTGATAGATTTTTCCAGTTAAAAATAAAACCTTTTCTTCCTCTTTCTTTCTCTCGTACATTCTTTTTTTTTCTTTCTTTCACTCTCACTTTCTTTCCTCTCTTTTCCTTTCTCTCAAAAAATTAAAAAAAAAAAAAAAAAAAAAACAAGACATACATTTTAGTCTTGAGGAAGAACACTAAATATAGGCCTCAGTAATAATATGCAGCATTAGTATGCACTCTCTTGATAAAATTCTCCTAAGTTTAAAAAATACATTTTTCACATAGCTGCTGGAAGAAATTTCTAAGATTTTTCATATAGATGCTAAGAAAGAGATGTTTTATCTTTTCCCTGGAACTGCTAAACATGTATGACATGATTCTGAAACTATCTCCAGCTATGTTCTTAGTCTCCCAGCTTGTCAAAACTCAAGCTTGGTGGTAGTAAAAGGGGCCACAGAGAGACCCGAGGTTGCAAAGAAATGACATTTTTAACTGTTTGAACTCAGCTCCACCCCTGGACTTCCCAACTTCCTGTTACGTGAATCATAGATTCCTTTATCCTCTCAAATTTGTTTGAGTTGGGTTTCTGTGATGAAAGAGAGCTCAGGAATCTGAAGAGAGAATTGATTTGATGAGTAAGTCTGAGGCAATGTGAGGAAGGAGCAAGTCAATAGCAGAATAAAAAAGTCTTTATTTCCAAACTAACCCACTGTCACATATAATATATAAACTTCTTATATACCATCCCTGTTATGTCGTTGGGGATATAGGCTTAAGGGAAGTATTATATAAAGGACACTAAGTAATGTTCGTGAAACGATAATTTCAGCATTAAACAATTTTGTAATCTGGGGCAATACAATAGTTGACATTTATTAAATATTTACTTTATTCCAGGCATTAGACTAAATGTTTTATCTACATTATTTTATTAAATCCTCACTTCATAGATGAGAAGACTAAGACTCAGAGATACTAAGAAGCCACCTATCTACTAATTGCAGTTTTGGGATATGAATATAGATCTCTCTGATTCCAGAATCCCTGGTTGCTTTAAAAAATATTTATTGAGCTATAATATACAGACTATAGCATGCATACCAAATCCACCCACATGAAGTAGACAATTCAATGGTTTCTGGTATATTCAGATATGTGCAACCATCATTACAGTTTTAGAACATTCTCATCACCTCAAAAAAGAAACCCTGTATCTTTCATCTATCACATCTGTTTTCTCCCAGTTCTTAGTCAACCAGTAATCTACTTTCTGTTTCTATAGCTTTTTCTAATCTGACTTTCATATAAATGGAATCATATAATATATTATCTATTGTGATTTGTTTCTTTCACTTAGCATTATGTTTTCAAGGTTTACTGTAGCATGTAGCAGTATTTTATTCTTTTTAATGGCCAAATAATATTCCATTGTATGGCTATACCATATTTTGTTTATCTATTTATTTGCTGATGAACATTTGGGTGGTTTCCATCTTTTGGCTATTATAAATAATGCTGCCATGAACATTCATGTAAAAGTTTTTGAGTAGATATATATTTTCATTTCTATTGGGAATATACCTAAAAGTAGAATTGCTGGGTCATATGGTAACTCTTTTTAATCTTTTGAGGAGCTGCCAAACTGTTTTCCAGAGCAGCTGCACCATTTTACATTCTCATCGACAATGTGTGAGGATTCTATTTCTCCAAATCCTCCTCAAACTTGTTGTTATCTGACTTTTTGATTCTAGTCATCCTAGTGAGTATGAAGTGGTAACCCATTGTGGTTTTGATCCGCATTCTCTGATGACTAATAATGTTGAGCATCTTTTCATGTGCTTATTGGCTATTTGTATATCTTTTTTAGAGAAAGGTTGATTCAGATCCTTTGTCCACATTAAAATCTAGTTGTTTATCTTTCTGTTACTGAGTTATAGGAGTTCTTTATATATTCCAGAAACAAGTCCCTTATCAGATATATGATTTACAAATGTTTTCTTCCATTTTTGAGTTGCCTTTTCACTCTCTTGATAGTGTCCTTTGATGCTCAAAAGTTTTTTTTAAATTTCAATAAAGTCCAGTTTATCTCTTTTTTTCTTTTGTTGCCTGTGCTTTTGGTGTCATATCCAAGAAGTCATTGCCAAATCCAACATTATGAATGCTTTCCCTTATGCTGTCTTCTGAGTTTTATAGTTTTAGCTCTTTGTTCAAGTCTTAGATCCAACTCTGTATATGGGGTGAGGTAAGGGTCCAACTTCATTCTTCTGTATGTGGATACAAAAGAAAACAGTTGGCCCAGTACTGTTTGTTGAAGAGACTACTATTTTCTCATTGACTGATCTTGGTAGCCATGTTGCAAATTAGTTGTCCATACATGTATGGGATTATTTTTGTATTCTTAATTCTATTTCATTGATGTATATATCTATCCTTGTGCCAGTGCCACACTGACTTAATTACTGTTGCTTTGTAGTAAGTTTTGAAATTGGGAAGTGTGAGTCCTCCTACTTTATTTTTTTTCAAGATTGCTTGGGTTATTCATGGCCTCTTGCAATTCTATATGAATTTTAGAATCATCTATCACTTTCTAAAACAATATCAGCTGGGATTCTTGGGGGCATTGTGTTGAATCTATAGATCAAAGTGGGTGATATTGTTAATGACATCTTCAAATCCATGAAAATGGGGTTTAAAAAAATCTTGACTTAGATCTTCTTTAATTTCTTTCAACAATGGTTTGTAATTTTCAGAGTAAGAGTTTTTGTGGCTGTTGTTTCGTGTTTTGTGTGTGTGTGTGTGTGTGTGTGTGTGTGTGTGTGTGTGTTTATTTTGAGACAAAGTCTTGCTCCATTGCCCAGGCTGGAGTGCAGTGGCATGATCTCAGCTCACTGTGACCTCTACCTCCTGGGTTCAAGCAATTCTCCCCCCTCAGCCTCTTGGGCAGCCAGGATTACAGGCACCCGCCACCACACCCACCTAATTTTTGTATTTTTAGTAGAGACAGCGTTTCACCATATTAACCAGGCTGGTCTTGAACTAATGACCTCAAGTGATCCTTCTGCCTTGGCCTCTCAAAGTGCTGGGATTACAGGCATAAGCCACTGCATCTGGCACAGATTATAAGTTTTGCAAAACTTATTCCTAAGTATTTTATTGTTTTAATGCTATTAGTAATGGAATTTTTAAACATTTCAGTTTTGTATTGTTCATTCAAGTATATTGAAATAAAATTAAGTTTTGTATATTTGATCTTGTAGTTTGCAACCTTGCTGAACTTATTTATTAGTTCTAACAGGTTGTTTAAGTGGATTCCTTAGTATTTTCTATATATAAAATCATATCATCTGCAGATAGTATTATTTTTCCTTTCTCATTTGGATGTTTTTCACTTCATTTCATTGCCTTACAGCCCTGACTAGGACCTCTAGTACAATGTTGAGTATAAGTGGTGAGAGTGGACATCCTTATTTTATTTCTGATCTTAGAGAGAAAGCATTCAGTCTTTTACCATTAAGGTTGATGCTACTACTGGGTTTCCTCTGTGTGTGTGTGTGTGTGTGTGTGTGTGTGTGTGTGTATGTGTGTGTGTTTGAGACAGTCTTCTTGTCGCCCAGGCTGGAGTGCAGTGGTGCGATCTTGGCTCACTGCAACTTCTGCCACCCGGGATCAAGCGATTCTCTTGCCTCAGCTTCCTGAGTAGCTGGGATTACAGGTGTGTGCCACCACCCCCAGCTACTTTTTGTATTTTTAGTAGAGACAGGACTTCACCATGTTGGTCAGGCTGATCTTGAACTCCTGACCTTGTGATCTGCCTGCCTCGGCCTCCCAAAATGCTGGGATTACAGGTGTGAGCCACTGCACCCAGCCCTATTGGGTTTTTAATAGATGTCCTTTATCAGATTAAGGAAATTTCATTCTATTCCTAGTTCGTTGAGCATTTTTATCATAAAAGGGTATTCCCTGGTGGATCTTAAGCCATGCTAGAAGAGTATTGGATAGCCTCTGTCAACAGGATTGCTCTTCTCACTAAGTCAACAGCCCCTCACCTATTCTCTCTGTTAGTGACAGTGTGAATAAGGTAGGGATGCAGTAAACATTGAAAGAGCTCATTCAAGGAATGCAGTGATTATGGCCTAAAAAAATTCAAGAAAAGCCATGGTTGGAAGGCATGTTGTTCTATATTTATAACTATATTATAAAATTTCAAAGGGTATATTTAACAATCCAAAAAACAAATGATCATTTCACATTTGACAGTTTCCTCTGGGTAAGACTTGAATTTGTGGTCATCATCAATGAAATACAGTAATAACCACTGAGAGAGTCTTTAGAAATCAGTATTCACAGGTGGCAAGATGATTTAATTAGCACTAAATAAATGATAGGAAGCTATAAAGGCAAGACATTCTATATTGTCTTGATACAAACAGGTTCTGAAGAGTAATAATAGCATCATTACCTTTGGTTATGTGGGGGATGTGAAATTAACTAGAAGTGGTGCATCTAATAATAAAGACAGAAAGAGATGGTATTTAGACTTGAACAAGAACAGTGCCTAGACACCACCAAGAAGCTTTATGTGCACTGACATAACAGTAAACAAATATGTAGGTACCATTTCCTTAGCCATTATCTCAAATCTTCATTAATAAAACATTACACTTTACATGAGACCATGGCTTTTGCAGTAGATATTTTGATCAAATTGTTTACATACTTAGGGTCCTTGCAAAAAAAATTATCTGGGATCCTGTCACACTTTAAAGGGGGTCCTGGAGGCAGTACAATCAACCTGATTTGGAATATGGGCTCTGGATTTAGAATACCTAGATTCCACATATTAGTTATGTGACCTTAGTCTGGCTGTTTAATCTTTCTGCACCTCAGTTTCTACAGCTGTATAATGAAAATAATAAAAGTATAGTACTGCATAGTGATGCTGTAAAGTTTAAATGACTTCATATATGTATGTACAGTGTTTAGTATCTAGCATTTTTTGTCTTAAAGTGATAGCAAGCTGGGTGGGTGGCTCATATCTGTAATCCCAGCTACTCAGGAGGCTGAGGGAGGATTGACTGAGCCCAGGAGTCTGATACAATAGTGAGTTATGATCACACCACTGCACTCCAGCCTGGGTAACAGAAGGAGACTCCATCTCTTAAAAAAAAAAAAAAAAGCAAAATATAGTATTGCCTTAGTCCATTTTGTGCTGCTATGACAAAATACTGCAGACTGGGTAATTTATAACAAACAGAAATTTATTTATTACAGTTCTGGAGACTGGGAAGTCCAAGATCAAGATATCAACAGTTTGGTGTCTGATAAGGACCTGGTCTCTACTTCCAAGATGATGCCTTGAGCACTACATCTTCTAGAGTGGGGGAATGCTGTTTGTCACATGGAAGAGGAGCAGAAGAGCCAAAGGAGCTGCTGATTCCTGAAAGCCCTTTTTAAAAGGCATTAAACCCACCGAAGAAGGCAAAGCCCTCATGGCCTAATCACCTCTTAAAGGTCCACCTCTGTACACTTTTACAAGGTCAATTAAATTTCAAGGAGTTTTGGAGAGAACAAACATTTAAACCATAGCAAATACTATATTTACCTCCCTTATAGTCTTTACTGGTGTGAGTTTCATGACAGTAAGGACAAAATGAGTTCTTGTTTGTATCCTCCACAAGATGAACTGTTTATGGTATAGAAATTGAATTCATCTGTAAACACAAGGTATGTCAAATGTACATAAACTATACGGATATAAATAAAATAATTTAAATAAAAAGGTCCTCAGCATTTCATTTGTACTTCTTCAGTTATTTCTTTATAATTAGCTATCAGTGGCTTAATGATTTTTTTTATTCTTTGTGTTGCCTTCACTTTCTTCCAAGCACCTGGTTTGGTGTAATACACATTAAAGCCGTCGGAACGGGTGGCTGTTTGAATAGTCTGAGGGATGAGGTTGCTGCAGCAAGTGGATTACAAGACAACCCAGCTTTCCTGCTGGAGATGGGAGACCAGCACTCTCAGGAAACGGTGCACAGGCAGAGTTGGGCCGTTTGGACATTCCGGAGGCCGATGGAGTACTGCAGAGAGTGTCCAGATGCCAGCGTCGTGAGCCCCGAGGCCTAGGGCGGGCCGCTTGGCGAGAGAGCACGAGGCCCAAAGTCGCTGGAAGAGTCATTCTCACCTTTACGGGCAGGAACGGAACAGTGTTAGCGGTCTCAGCCCTGCGCCCCCTTCGGGCGGACACAGTCCTTGCCGCAGTCGGCCGGCGGGTGCAGTCCCCGTGCCGCAGACCACGGTGCTCGTAGGGGGCGCCAACTGGCACCTGGGCCCACGGTTCATCCGAGCCCGTAGAACCCCACTCCCGCGTCCCCACACTCCAAGTCCGCCGGCGCCCACAGCTGATTCGCGAGGCCCGCACCTCGAGGCGCGGAGGGCGGGGCGGAACGCACAGCGAGCCCACCTGCGGCCAAGAGCGCCTCGCGTGGGCGCACGCACCGCCGCTGCCGCCGCCCACGCGCCTCTGCAGTGAACGCCTCAACCTGCAGCTCCGCCAGCGCTGCCTTTTGCTGGCCCTCGGCCCAGCACGCCGGCCCTCGAGCTCCGCTGGGCAGCTCAAGGCACCCTGTGTAGAGTCTGCCCGCCAGGAAGGTCCCGGTAAGTGGGGGCGGGGACGGCGGGGACAGGACCGTCACCTGAGGGGCAGTTTGCGGCCATGGACAGTCCTCCGGGGACTCTGAGGTGCTTGTGTAGGAGCCGCCTCCAAGTTGGCCACGTGTCACTGGATGAACCCCAAGTGACAGCTGTCTCAACGTTTTGGGGGAGTCTCTGAGGTGCTGTGGAGAACCGCCCCCTGAAGAACCCCTGTGGGAATGGACTCCTGGGGCGCTCTCTGCATTTGTTGCTATGTGGAACCCTAGCGTGAAGGGCACCAGCCCCAGAGAGCCCTTCTGTGTCACTGTGGGAGCAGGCACAAAGGTGGTCTTTGGAGCTGGCTCAGTGGAAGACCACCTGGGAACATAGGGGAGCCGCAGGAGCCTCGAGGTGGTGGAGCCCCCAGAGGGCCCCCTAGAAAAGGAGGACCTGAGACTGTGCCCTGGAACTGTGGGAAGCAACCTCTGACTGGGGAGAGGGGATCCTGCCATGGGAACCATGAGTGACTTCCCACGGCTCCAAGGACATTGGCCTCAACCTCTGTAGGGCTCCATGTACCCTCACTTGTCTCTCCCATCTGTAGCCCAGAGGTGGAGGCCTTCTGGGGCTGCAGCCTCTTTCCATTCCTTCTCTTTCCCCATTCGGATTTTTCTTCGTGGTAGCCCAGTGGCTCCACGCTGCATTTTAGTGGAGGCAGAAACTGCTGCGAGAGCACAGGGCTCCAAGCGGGGGATGAGGGCCAGTTAGGCGAAGACAGATTTGAGCCCCTGGGTTTGACCGTCCAGAAGGAAGCAGTAAGATCAGGTGGAATAATTGACTTGGACAGGTCCTGGACAGAAAGGCCTTTGAAGGAAGGAATAAAGGATGTATAGGATTATAGAGCACCAGTGTGCTAGGCACTATGCTAGGTATGTTTGAACATCTTATGTAATTCTTACAACCGCTTTGTGAAATTATGCCTTTCTAAACTGAGATTTAGAAAGATTAAGCAATTTGACCAAGGTTACAAAGATTTGACCCATGAAATCTGTTTTTCACAGATTTTATTTGGGAAGAAATATCAAGGAGAGGAAGAAGCAAGAATGCATTCTTGCTTAAATTTAAGAGCTGCTATGGTTTGAATGTGTCTCCCAAAGTTCATGTGTTGGAAACATAATTCTCAATGCAACCATGTTGAGAGGTGGGGCCCAGTAGGTGATTAGGTCTTGAGAGCTCTGCCCTCATAAATGAATTGCCATTATCTCCAGAATAGGTAAGTCATGGCAGGGGGTTTGTTATAAAAGCGAGTTTGGCTGTCTTATTCTCCTGCTCTCTCATGTGCTCTCTTGCCCTTCCACCTTCTGTCATGGAATGATGCCACATGAAGGCCTTCACCAAAAGTGGACCTTCAGTCTTGGGCTTCCAAGCCTCCAGAGCTATAAGATGTAAATTTCTTGTTCTGTTATAGCAGCACAAAATAGACTAAGACAAGGCTAAAATGATAAATCTCTTAAAAGGAAACAGAAAAATGTATGACCTTGGATTTGGCAATAATTACTTGGATTTTGACACCAAAATCTTGGGTAACAAAAGAAAAAAATAGATAAACTATCAACATTTTAAAAATTCTATGCATAAAAAAACACTAAAGAAAGTGAAAAGGCAACCCATGGCACAGGAGAAAATAGTTGCAAATCACACATCTGATAAGGATTAATATCCAGTATATATAAAGAACTCCTACAACTCAACAAGAAACAACTTTATTCAGAAATGGGAAAAGGATGTGAACAGACATTTCTCCAAAAAAGATATACAAATGACCAATAAGCATATTAAAAACATGCTCGACATCATTAAACATTAGGAAAATGCAAATCAAAACTACGTGCAGCTGGATGCAGTGGCACGTGCCTGTAATCTCATCTATGTGGTGGGCTGAGGCAGGAGGATTGCTTGAGCCCAGGACTTTGGGATCAGCCTGAGCAGCAGACGAGATCCAGCCCCAGTTAAAACAAACAAGCAAGCAAACACACACACACAATGAGATATTACTTCACACCAGTAGGATAGCTTAAAAAGGAGAATAATGTATGGTAAAGGTGTGAAGAAATTGGAACCCTGATACATTGCTGGTGGAAATGTAAAATGGTGCAGCTGCTGTGGAAAACATTTTGTGGTTCTTCAAAAAGTTAAAAAGAATCTCTATATGACCTGGACATTCTGCTATATACTGATGTGTATATTTAAGAGAAATGAGATGTGGTATAGAAAACATCTAAATTCCAAAATTTAGTAGCTCTTCCCTGATGTCAGAGAAATCATCCATATCTTTGTATTGGTTACATACCATCATCCCTGCTAAACCCAACTCGCCATTCAGGTTCTACCTCTGAGGAAACAGAAGCAGAGTGGTATGATGAGCTTGTTAATCCATAGTTTCTAGAAACAAGTTCTGAAGATTTGGTCTTCTCAGCCCTCTCTGGCCCACTTTGACCTAGAGAAAGGGTGCTGATGCTGTGATTTCAAATAAACCCTTTGCTTTCCCCAGTCATCTTTACAGCATTTATTCAATGATCTGTGAACACTTGTTCTTTGTAAAGCAGTGGGAACTATCCCAATTGTTCCTTCCTCCTGAGCTCAAAGAAAATTGAGACTTCCTTTTTCTATCTGCGAAACCCACTGATTTTTAGTGTTTCCTTGCTTCCATTTTTAGAAGTTTCTTTGCTTTAGTATTGCCTGCCCCATCCCCACCCTGACATTTTCCTCAAGATCACTGTTACATTTTTTAAAGCCTTTTAATGAAAATCTGCCACTCCCATAGAAGAAGCTAGTGAAAGCACATAAAGATACTTTACACTTAACATGCAAGATGAAGTGGTTCCTTCCTGCCTAGGGCTTCAGACTCTTCACAGCTTTATAGATTTCTTTGTAGGATGAGCTAAGGGAGATGATTTCCCTAGATGCCTTTTTCTTTTCTGTTTCTTCCCTAGCTTGCGCTGTGGAGCAGTCATATCTTCCTCCTACCTCTGCTTGCCTTTATAAATAGTCTCACTGCACTTTAAGCAGGTGCTCTACAAATTCCATGCTACCCAGATATGCATTGCTACCTGACAGACACTTCTCTTTCAATCATGGCTACAACATTGTATTGGTTTTCTATTATTATGTAACAAATGACCCCAAATGTAGTAGCTTAAAACAACATGAAATTTGTTATCTCACAGTTTCTGTGGGTCAGGAGTCCAGCTTGGTCCTTACTTGTTGTCTCATAGGCTATAGTTAAGGTGTTGTCTGAGCAGCATTCTCATTTGGAGGCTTGACTGGGAAAGAATCTTCTTCCAAGCTTGCTTAGATTGTTGGCAGAATTCATTTCTTTGCAGTTTTAGGACCGAAGACCCTGGCTTCTTGCTGGATGTCAATTGGAGATCACTCTTAGTATCTAAAGGCCACCTGCAGTTCTTTGCCATGTGGGCTTTACCAACATGGCCACTTCATTAAGCCAGAGCAGGTGTGCTAGAACATGAAGTTATGTAATGCAATATTATCATCGGAGTGACTTCTCCTCACCTTTGCCATATTCTGTTGATTAGAATCAAGTCACAGACACAAAATGGGATTACACAAAGCATGAACACCAGGAGGTGGGAATCATGGGGGGCCAGGTTAGAGACTGTCCCCAGCAACAGTAGCAAGAAAAGGTTTAGGTTCACCATCTACTCTCATTTCTTTCATTTCATTCAGCCAGATAGGTCTATTCTATTTTCTTGTCCCATTGTTGTTTAGTACCACCTTCGATTTCACCCAGAAGTTTTTCTCAAAACCCTTTTCAAGTTGCCACAGATTCTCTGACGTTCATATTGTCCCTGTGATTCTATTTTTTCTCTCTCTTTTCTTCCTTAATAAGGAGACAGGAAACCTCAATTCCACCTACCAGCTGAAGAGGTAATCATTAAGCATAATTTGTGGTGGTCTTAGTTAATTTATTTCCTTTTTAACCCAGGTGTCTTTCCTAGGACTTCTACCGGCACAAGGAAAGCCAGTTGTTTTTTTCTCACTAGTCGTTTATTTTTACCTATTGCTAATCTCATTGATAGAGGCAACCTGTCCTGGGCCATACTAGGGGTGCCAAAAATGCAAGGTTCTGACTGTTTCTTATCCATTTCTCAGCATTATATTTGCAACAATTTGAGGGTTAAGGTAATGTCTACTCGTGGACAAAGATCAGGCTTGTTTCTTCGTATTGTAAAAGCAGTGAGTCCCCAAAGTTCAGTGCTTCTCTACTGCAGTGCAGCCCACTGCATGTGCAAGCATCTGTCATAGACCCTGTGCCAACCCCATGGGACTTAGGAGAGAGGGGGAACTGATGCAAAGAAAACATGGTAAAGCTTTTGCTGTGGCTGTACTGTGAGTAATAAAGTCCTTTATCTCTGACTTGGGAGTCTTGTGTCTCCTACCAGCATTCATGAAATAGTAGTAGGATAGTTTGTTAACTTGCAAATAAAATCACAGACTCTGTACAATTCTTGGCAATCACTACCACTTGTTTTTCTAGAAGCTAAAGCTGATTTTATTAATTTCTCAAGCACTGCAGGTACATATCTTGAATACTAGTGCAACATCTCTTTTAATCAAAGTGTCCTGTAGTATAAGTTGGATACTCAGTTATGTATCAAAGGCTTTGGCCTAATTGGTTTCTTCCCCACAATTTCTTCCCAAAACTAAAGCTATGTCACCTTAAACATGACTTGGTTAATCTATGTGTGGTATTGATCTGATATAGATGACAAGTTGTTGGCTGTTTTCCAGAACCTTCACAGTTGAGGGGTACAGAGTGGCCCCTGCAGCTATGATCCAACTAGGGGAGGTAGGCATTCAGCTCCTGGGGAGAGGCAGATCAGTTTTCTATATCCATCTTATTTGGCCATGTAAACATTTTTGGATCACACCCACCAGCATTATCTGTCTAGGTACAGTT
>CAUYLG010047169.1:0-39641 GCA_963573385.1 Cacajao melanocephalus | reverse complement strand
TATTAACAAAATATATATTTTGTGGTAGGCACATGAGGGATGGCCAAAAAAGTAGAAGAGTTGAAAAAAATGGCAAAACACAAAAAATATATAAATCTAATGTTAGGCCGGGCGCGGTGGCTCACGCCTATAATCCTAGCACTTTGGGAGGCCGAGGTGGGTGGATCACCTGAGGTCAGGAGTTCAAGACCAGCCTGGCCATCATGGTGAAACCCCATCTTTAAAAAAATAAAATAAAATAAAAATAAAATAAATAAGTAAAAAGAATAAATCTAATGTTAGATTATGTGATGGTGACCAAGGCTAGGTATACAGAACTGATAAAGATTGGGCTGGAGAGCATCTCATAGAAGAGGTAGGACTTGGTTTGGGCTTTGAGTGATTAGAAGGATTTGATGAATCGGGAGGAACAGTAAGAGCATTTCCTATGGAAGTTTCGAAATAAGGATTAACAAGAAGCTTGACTTAACTGAGTCATGTGATTCATGTAGATGAGAATTGGAAAGTAAGATATAAGTGGGTAGTAGAGGAACTTGAATGCCAAACTAAGGAGTTGATAGATTGGAGTGGAGTGTATGATTGCACATCAGGAGGCTAGTTTAAAACCCTTGTAATCTGGGCCTGTGAAGTAAGACTTCACAGTGAGATTAGAGAGGAAGGTATAAACCATAGAATTAATTTTAAATCAACTGATACAGTACATGAAACATGAAGAAGGAAGAATCAAAGAAGACTGAACATTTGGAGTCTATAGTAGACTAGGATATGAGGGGGTCTTCAAACCATTTGTGTATAGTGTATGAAATTATGCTTGATACAAATTCACTCTTTTTGGTGACTCCACTGTGAATAGTTAAATTCTCTACTTATCCTTGGATCAACCAAACTCCATGGTGTTAACGAATACTATTTATATTCAGACCAAGATGAGATTTGGACTAAGGTAGTTAACCATTATCTTTCCTTCTGTTATAAGAAACTCATCTTTGTTTTTAAAAAGTAATTAACTGGGCCGGGCACGGTGGCTCACGCCTGTAATCCCAGCACTTTGGGAGGCCGAGGCAGGTGGATCATGAGGTCAGGAGGTTGAGACCAGCCTGGCCAATATGGTGAAACCCTGTCTCTACTAGAAATACCAAATAATAATAATAATAATAATAACCAGGTGTGGTGGCATGCACCTGCAGTCCTAACTACTTGGGAGGTTGAGGCAGAAGAATCGCTTGAACCCAGGAGGCAGAGATTGCAGTGAGCCTAAATTGCGCTACTGCACTCCAGCCTGGGTGACAGAGTGAGACTCCATCTCAAAAAAAAAAAAAAGAAATGACAGTGTCTGGAGATTGAATGACTATACTCACTGCTGAAAGTTTTGTTTTGTCTTTTTTCTGAGACAGAGTCTCTGTTAGGCAGGAATGAAGTGGCGTGATCATGGCTCACTGCAGTGCCTCTTTCCTGGGCACAAGAACTCCTCCTGCCTTGGCCTCCCAAAGTGCTGGGATTACAAGCATGAGCCACTGCACCCAGCCAAAGTATTTGTTTTCATTTTTAAAGAGCTTCTTAGACATTAGTATTTCATCCGGTTCTCAGCTGTTCTAGTAAACCAAGAGTGATTATATTTTGATATTTTCAGATATGTGTTTGTATGTAACAGCATATCCTATGTGATTTCTTCTAGAGAAAGTAGAGATTAATTGCTTGTCAGTCAGCTTCAGTGTTTGTTTTGGCTATAAGGAGTTAAGATTTGACATTGTACTTCCTAGTCTTATCCATTGGCTTCCTATTCTAACACAGGTTGACCTGTTTACACCTTGGATGACTAACTGAAAGTTTTTATTTTTGTTTGTTTGTTTGTTTTGAGACAGAGTCTCACTCTGTCACCCAGGCTGGAGTGCAGTGGTGTGATCTTGGCTCACTGCAACTGCCACCTCCCCGGTTCAAGCAATTCTCCTGCCTCACCCTCCCAAGTAGCTGGGATTACAAGTGTGTGCCACCATACCCGGCTAATTTTTATATTTTTAGTAGAGACAGGGTTTCACCACTTTGGCCAGGATGGTCTCAAACTCCTGAACTCAAAAGTGATCCACCCCCTTCTGCCTCCCAAAGTGTTGAGATTACAGATGTGAGCCACTGTGCCCAGCCAAAAGTTCATATTTTGATAATTATGACTTGTCAATCAGAGTTTAGCAGATTACTTTAAGCAAACAAGTTAAAATGTACGGATTATTTGATACAAACTCTTAGCTATGTTTTACAAACATAATTGTAACTTTCTCTTGTGTTCCACTTAACTTCCTGGAAGAGTACAGAAGAGAGGAGGTACATGAATTTTCTTGAAAGCAGATGTTAGGAGAACAAAGAGAAAGAAGTCCTCCCTAAAATCTAAGAGCAAGATCGAAGTATTAATTTTATGTTTCTTTGTGTATCCCAGCCAAGCATAGGCAAGCTTTTCTTGAAGACTGGTGGGAAAGAAGGTAGAGTATGGTCCTGAATCAGCATTCTTCAACCTCTCGCCTCAGCAGAACCCTTTCTCAGTGGGTAAAGAGAAGGCATTACCTTTTTATAGATGGGGTCTCCCTCTGTCTCCTGGGCTGGAGTGCAATGGTGCCATCATAGCTCACTGTAGCATCAAATGTTCAGGTTCAAGTGGTCCATCCACTGTAGCCTCCCAAGTTGCTAGGATTGCAGGTGTGTGCCATCATGCCCAGCTAATTTTTAAAATTTTTTGTAGAGACGGGTTCTTGCTTTGTTGCCCAGGCTTGTATCAAATACCTGGCCTCAAGGAGTTCTCCCACATCAGTCTCCCAAGGCACTAGGATTACAGACTTGAGCCACTGCGCCCAGCCGGCACTTCTTTTTTTTTTTTTCTAGAACTTCTTGAGAGATGAGATCAAGGGGCTGCTGTAACAAAACAGTTCCCTGAAGAGAAGAAAGTACTATCTCAGTTGAAGATGACTGATTGTAATTGCTTTTCTTCTACCTATTTCTTTCTTTTTTTTCCCACCTATTTCTTTCTTATACCATTGAGACCTTGGCCAGTATAATACCTCTTAGCCTTAGCTCTGTCTCCTATCATTCTTGCCAGTGTCTTGATATTTCTAATCTACTAGTCTGTGTTTCAGTTAGGCTTATCATATGAATAACCATTCTTAAAGGTAGACACGGGATCTTAGTCCTTTGTATAAGGCCTAGTATTAATACTGGCAGTAATAGTAACAATCCAGGTCAGGTCCACAGTTCTTTATTTGCCATTTAGACATCCTTTTTCTTTTCTTTTCTTTTTTTTTTTTTTTTTTTTTGAGACAGGTTCTTGCTCTGTTACTTAGGCTGGAGCGCAGTGGCACAGTTATGTCTCACTGCAGCCTCAACTGAGCCTCCGGCATCAGTCTCCCAAGTAGCTGGGATTACTACAGGCACATGCCACCGTGCCCAGCTAATTTTTTTACTTTTTGTATAGACAGCGTTTCCCCATGTTGGCCAGGATGGTCTTGAACCCCTGGGCTAAGGCACTCAACCACCTTGGCCTCCACAAGTGCCAGGATTATAGGCATGAGCCATTAAGTCCTGCATGCCATTCAGAAATCTAAAAAACTCTGAAAGCTGAAGTTTTGTTCTCTTTTGCTGTAATGGTGCCACAGCTCATTAGGGTATAAAATGTAATTGAACTGAAGCTATGTTTAGTCTTTATTACTTCCTGTAAATATTAATTGGTTTCACAACAGAAATATTCTTTTTGAGTCAGGGTCTCAATCTGTCACCCAGGTTGGAGTACAGTGGTACAATCATGGTTCACTGCAGCCTTGATCTCCCAGGTTCAAGTGATCCCCCCACCTCACCCTGTGAGTAGCTGGGACTACAGGTGTGTGTCACCATGCCTGGCTTATTTTTAAAAACTTTTGTTTCAGCCAGGTGTGGTGGCCCACACCTGTAATCCTGACACTTTGGGAGGCCAAGGCAGGGGGATCATGAGGTCAGGAGCTTGAGACCAGCCTGACCAACATGGTGAAACCCTGTCTCTACTAAAAATACAAAAATTAGCTGGGCATGGTGGCAACCACCTATAATGCCAGGTACCTGTGGGGGGCTAAGGCTGGAGAATTGCTTGAACCCAAGAGGCAAAGGTTGCAGTGAGCCGAGATTACGCCACTGCACTCCAGCCTGGGCAACAAAGTGAGACTCCGTCTCAAAAAAATAAAAAACAAAACAAAACCTTTTTTTTACATCTAACAAGAGCAACAACATAAAGTTCCATTCTTTTCTTAAGAGTGAAATGGGAGGCAATCCTTCCACATTGGCCTCCCAAAGTGCTGGTATTACAGACGTGAGCCACCATGCCCAGCATCACTACAATGATATTAATGTATTTAATTATGCGGTACTGCCCAAAACATCTTGCACCCAAGGGATTGGGATAACAGTTGTGGGCCTGTGTGTTAATTTAAGCTACTATTCTGAGCATGTTAATTTAATCCTTAAACAGTAGCCTTAATATGGGATAGATGCTCTTTATTATTATCATTTTACATCCAGGGAAACAGAGGAACAAAGAGGCTACACTATCAAGTAGTAGAGTTGGGATTCAAAACCAGGCAGAACCCTTGCTTTTAACTATATGCTACTTCATTTGACTCTAGGAAAAGGATGGACCTTTATGTTGTTGCTCTTTTTAGATATAATGCTGGATAGAAAATATCTTGAGTAGATTTGTTTTTTAAGGTTTGTTTTTTATTTTTTCTTTCTTCCTTTTTTTTTTTTGTTTTTTTTTTGAGACAGGGTTTTGCTCTGTTGTCCAGACTGGAGTGCAGTGGCATGAACACAGCTCACTGCAGCCTCAATCTCATGGGCTCAAGCACTCCTCTTACCTCAGTCCCCAACCCCTGAATAGTAGGGACTACAGGCATGCACTACCACCACACCTGGCTAATATTGCCTACGCTGGTCTCTAACTCCTGGGTTAAGCATTCCTCCCCACTCAGCCTTCCAGAGTACTGGGATTAGAAATATGAGCTAGCATGCCTGGCCAGCAAATCTTTTTTTACTTTTTTGAGACAGGGTCTCGCTTTGTCACCCAGGCTGGAATGCAGTGGCACAAACCTGGATCACTACAGCCTCAACCTTCCAGGCCCAAGCCATTCTCCCACCTCAGTCTCCTGAGTAGCTGGGGCTACAGGCATGCATCACCATGCCTAGCTAATTTTTGTATTTTTTGTATAGACAGAGTTTTGCCTTGTTGTCCAGACTGGCACATCTTTTTTTTAAATAAGACATTGAAATAGCTTTACTTTAAAAAAAAAAAAACCCCTTTATTAGGAGGGTATTTTAACTGTAGCTAATCATTTCTAAAGGACTAGTAGAATTTAATAACAGAGTACCAGGATTAAACTTTAAGAGTGTGACTAAATGCCATTCTATTGGTTTGCACAATTTCAATTCTAAAAGCGTAATAACACAAATCCTTTTTTAAAATCACATATCTTAGACAGTAATTGATAGATTGTTATTCTAATTAACAAGAATTTAAAAAGAGACAGATTTTAAATAGGAAGCCTCAGAATAGTAAACTGCTTGATGTCCCTGTTTAAACATTCTTAGATAAGGTATTCTTTTGTCTTAACTTGCTTGTTTTATAAAGTCTAACAATAGCATATAGTTTGAAGACAACTTGGCATTTCTGGACCACTAACTAGAGAAATTCCAAATTGTCACTACAGGTTTTCTGCTGTTCTGATCTTAAGTCATATTGAGGTGTAAAAATTCAGCTCCGAATAATGAAATACTGAATTATATTTTATTCAATAGTTTAGTGCTTCCTCCATCCTGGTCACTGGAGATACAAATATGAGTAAGGCATACCTCTGGCCCTGACTATTTTATTTATCATGACTGTATTTTTTATACCTCACATGGTATTGGATACACAGTAGTTACTCAGTAAATATTTGTTGATTTGAGTGTCCTTGAGAAACTTGTTGGCTGATGGGAGAGTTCGACATGTAAAAAGATTTTTTAAACTTACAATGAAAATAAAATACATAATAGAAGCAATTAAGAGAAATCTTGGCTGGGCGCGGTGGCTCACGCCTGTAATCCCAGCACTTTGGGAGGCCAAGGCAGGTGGATCATGGGATCAGGAGATTGAGACCATCCTGGCCAACATTGTGAAGCCCCATCTGTACTAAAATACAAAAAATTAGCCAGGCGTGGTGGCAGGCGCCTGTAGTCCCAGCTACTTGGGAGGCTGAGGCAGGAGAATTGCATGAACCCGGGAGGCAGAGGTTGCAGTTAGCCAATATTGTGCCACTGCCCTCCAGCTTGGTGACAGAGTGAGACTCCATCTCAAAAAAAGAGAAATTTATAAGAGGAAGGAATCTCATAGCAGCTCTGTTGGTTTTTGCCTTCTCTCATATTTTCATAATTTTAGGAAAGAATGTCATCCAAAATTCTGAGGAAAAATGAAATGTGCTCTTGTTTAAATAGTTTTCTTATTTTTCTTTTTATCTAGATTCTCAGATGTTGGTTGTTTCTATGACACCAGGCAGGAAGTTGAATGCATTATGTTTTTAAAACTTTAAACTTGCTTCTGTTCTGTTTGACTGGCATTTACTATTTTCTGCGTTTCATTCTCTCACCTAATCTCTTCCTTTCTAATCTGCTTACTAAAAATGAAGATATAACATCAGAAGCCGGTCTCAGTAACTGATCAAAGGGAACTTTAAGATGCAGTCTTGTGGCGCAGTTTGGGCTGCTAACCTGCTATCTAAAGGTGATGCTTCAAATGGCTTTTCTGTGCATGTGCATGGATTTTGTGAATGGTGGAGACTGTCTCAAAACCTGTGTGGTGGTGTGTAGTGTAAAGTGAATTTGTTTTTGATGGGTGCTGTCTGACAAAAGATGGACTTGACAAAAGGACCTTAATTTATAATACTGTCCTTTGACAAATGGCTCTGATAACTAAGTTTTTGCTAAATAACATTTAAGATTACCAAAATAACAATACTCCTGGAGTTTCTTAAGAAATTAAAAATAAGTTGATCTTTGAGACAGCTGCTGCAGTCTAGTTCTGATAAAAGATGAGGGAAGTCATGCTAAATGCATCTCTGTCTTCCTAGGACTTTGATTTTAGCATCCTGTCTTCCATTAAGTTTCCCTACTTTTTTCTGGTTCTTGAGTCAAGATTTCCTCTATTAAAGTGTTGCTTCTAATGATTTGGATTACCCATGATTTAGGCCACTACCAAATCAAGGAATCAGTTGCCAGTCTAATCATCTCAAATCCTACTTGGAACAAGGTGGAATATAAAATTTTAAATGCTACCATATCTGGTATCTTCTTTCCTTAAATAAGAGCTTCCCCTCTATGTATGTTATAAACTATTCCATAATTCCTGTTACATCATGTGTTAACTTGCTGTGATTTCATGTTGAAATAATACAGAGCTAACTAATTTTAATTTTTCATGGGAGATAAGTTTTATCAGCTTACTGTTTATTATTGTGTCTGACTCTTTCTTCATTTTTAGATCTTTATGAGAATTATGAACACATGATTAAATGTTAAAAAATTAAGTATTTGATTTCTACCCTTTGTTTCCTGCCCTCCTTTTTTCTTATTTCCTTGGTTTGACCATACGAGACACATACACACTCATACTCACTCTTTATTATAGTTGGTGTATACTTGGTCCCTTTTCTCCTTGATGTGAAATAGTCACAGCCAATATTTCGTTTTATTTTTGCTATTTTTATTCAGTGAAAACTAATATTGATGACAACCAAAACTAAAAAAAAAGAAATTACTGTTTTTGTGCTCATATCTTGATATTTACAGTTTTATGCTTAATAGCAGCTTCTTGAATTAAGAGATATTTCATATTATTACTTAAAACTTCCTTTTTTTTCTTTTTTTTTGAGACAGAGTCTTGCTCTGTCCCCCAGGCTGGAGTGCAGTGGCTCAGTCTCAGCTCACTGCAACCTCTGCCTCCCAGGTTCAAGTGATTCTCCTGCCTCAGCCTCCCCAGTAACTGGGATTACAAGCATGTGCCACCATACCCGGCTAATTTTTTTGCATTTTTAGTACAGAAGGTATTTCACCAATGTTGGCCAGGCTGGTCTTCAACTCCTGACCTCAAGTAATTCACCCACCTCGGCCTCCCAAAGTGCTGGGATTACAGGCAGGCTTGAGCCACCACGCCTGAAAACTTGCCATTTTTGAATGAGACATTTAAGTGGGAAAAAAAAGGTTCCAGTTAAAGACTATTAGACTACTCAAAACTAACAGTGAGTTGTAAATCTTTCTAGATGGAGTCCTCAACCTCATTAAAATTTATCACAAATTTGCTTAGGCATTTTATCATGAAGACTAATTTCTTCCCAGAGGGGCTGTCTGTACATTTTGTTTTCAAGAGTCCTGTCACAGATTAGAACTTTGTTACTGTAGAGTAAAACAACCTGGTCCTAGTGATCTTTTATGTCACCATATTCCAACTACGTTCAACTGCCTGTAGATCTCAAAGCTAAAAAATGGCAGTGGACCAAAAAGTAAACATGCCAGTTGGTAATCCATGCACTTATAGGCATGAACTGTTGACTAAGGGTCAGGTTGAGGTTGAAGCAAATGAATAAAAATATTTATCCAGTGATTTACAAAGCAGTTTTATGTCTATTATCAATAGAACATTTTCACAGCCCTGCTAAATATTAAGTATTACTATTATCCTGGTTTTACATAGAAGGAAAGTGTTACTCAGAATTGAAGTTTGCTTAAGATTCTGTAGCTTCTGAATGACAGGCCTAGGATTGGGATTTAAGTTATTTTACTCTGTTCCTTGTTTTTTAATCCTGACATATCCCTTTGTTTCCTCCAGATTAATTTTTTAGTGTTCCAATATACAGACTACTAGAGTCTCTAGGTAGACTACCAGAGTAATCGAAAGTATTCCTCCTGGATTGCTAACTGTCCCACTGACCTTATATACAACAACAACAAACAGTTCCCAGGTTCTACCCAGTATGTGTTGGAGTAGAATCTTCAGAGTGTAACCTATGTATCTATGTGTTCTACAGCAGGGGCCCTCAATCCCCTGGCGACAGACCACTACTGGTCCAGGGCCTGTTAACAGGAACCGGTCCTCACAGCAGGAGGTGAGCTTTACTGCCTGAGCTCCATGTCCTCTCAGATCAGCAGTGGCATTACCTTTTCATAGGAGCAAGAACCCTACTGTGAACTGCACACATGAGTGATCTAGTTGTGTGCTCCTTATGAGAATCCAACTAATGCCTGATGATCTGAGGTAGATCAATTTCATCCGAAAAGCATTCCCCCAATCCCCGTTCATGGAAAAACAGTGAAACTGGTCCCCGGTGCCAAAAAGATTGGGGACCACTGAGGTCACTCTGATACTCAGTCAAGTTTGGAAGGTATTACCTTTAAAGCATCTAAGACCCGTTGGAAGAAAAATAGATTCATTTAAAAACATTACTATATTTGTGAACATTTTTTACTTTATAAACTTAGGTAAGCAGCTACCTGACAATGGCTTAAAAACAGGTTCCAACTTGGTGGAGCAAACTCCAGGGTGATGGCAAGTGACAGGGTCTTGAGCAACAAAAAGGCATTACCTAGAGTAGATATGCTGAATGAGACACACTGAACTATCACACTACCTCTTCATAAACAAGCAGAACATACCATAACTGCAAGAAAAAAGTAGCTTTTTCCCACCTCATTTGAACATAAACAAGCCAACACAATGCAAAACTAAAAAAAATTCAAAGTCAGCTTTTTTTTAAATCTTTTCCCCTTGATACTGAAAGAACATCTTCAAAGATCTAGTCATTTTAAAGACAGCAGAGTTTGATAACCAATCTGATTCTTTGTTTATAGACTATGCTTCAATTAAAAATCATTCACATGATCATTTTAAAACAGTTCATTTGCATCTTATACCCTTATATTTAATTGTGGAAAGAAGAATTCTCATAATTTTAAAGAATTTCAAATATTGCCTCTTAATGTTGGGAAGGCGGTTGGAGCATTTATATATCCCTTAATTGACCACAACCCACAGGCCATGTCCCAGTCTACTTCTCTTTCCTACTGTCAGAAACATAGTACCTCATTAGTTACTTTGTAATTTTAACCCTCTCTCTTCCACCTGTTCCACAATCCGAAATTCTAATAAAAGCCTCACTTCTATTACTTCTGTTAATATTTGTGGTTATTAACTTTCTTATAAACTAATACATTGCTTTTGTTTTATTTACTAGCTCTTACTCTGCTCTATGATTTTGCTTGGGACCTTTCTTATTATTAATAAAGAATACACATGAGTATTTATTTTTAAAATGTATATCCTACCTTGTTCCAGGAAAAATTTAACATGGCTTCTTAATAAATAAATGGGTTAATTAATAAAATAGCATAAATAGAAATATAATTATGACAACTTAAGTGGTACCATGAAACACACTTTGAGAACTAGCTCTTCAGTGTTCATAAATTTACCTTTGCAGTGCCTCTCACGAAAAAAAGTATCCTTTCTGTAACATTATGGTTAAGATCTAAGCTTCAATTCTAGGTTTGCCAGAAATGAATCCTCCCATGCCTGTTAAGGAAGAAGTCACTTTTTTCATAAAATTTCTTCCCTACCTTTTTAATTTTTGCAGTTTTAAAACTTTCTTATTAATGTAAAATATAGAATAAACCAGAGACCAGTATTTAAGCAACATATTATTTTGTTTTTGTTTATAGAAAAGGGAAAACTAAAATTGAGTGAAAGACTGACTTTAGCCATATAAGAAAAGTTTTGTGTCACTTTTCCGTAATAGCCTTTCTTTTTTTTTTTTTTTTTTTTTTTTGCTATAATAGCCACTTTTTCTTTTTCATTTTCTTTTTCTTTTTGTTGAGGTGAAGTCTTGCTCTCTTGCCCAGGCTGGGCTGCAGTGGCGCAGTCTTGGCTTACTACAACCTCTGCCTCCCAGGTTCAAGTGATTTTCCTGCCTGAGCCTCCCGAGTAGCTGGGATTACAGGCACATGCCACCACACCCGGCTAATTTTTCTATTTTTAGTAGAGATGGGTTTTGCCATGTTGGCTAGGCTGGTCTCGAACTTCCAGCCTCAAGTGATCCGCCCACGTGGGCCTCCCAAAGTGCTAGGGTTACAGGCATGAGCCACTGCACCTAGCCTGTAATAGCCATTTAAAAGCCACTTTCCCAGACTTTTTTTTCTTGCCATTTGGATCTGTTTGAGTAGTAAATTCCGTGGTAAAGTTCTGGCTCTGACTGAGTTTTGGCTATATCAGCTATACCTAAAGCATATGCTTTTATTTTTAAGAGGCCTAGACTTATGATTTTTTTTTTTTTTTTTTTGAGATGGAGTCCTGCTTTGTCGCCCAGTCTAGATAGAGTGCAGTGGCACGATCTGAGCTCACTGCAACCTCCGCCTCCTGGGTTCAAGCAATTCTCCTGCCTCGGCCTCCAAAGTAGCTGAGACTACAGGCGCACACTGCCACACCCGGCTAATTTTTTACAGGTGTGCACCACTATGTCTGGCTAATTTTTGTATTTTTAGTAGAGACGGGGTTTCACCATGTTGGTCAGGCTGACCCCCCCTCGGCCTCCTAAAGTGCTGGGATTACAGGCGTGAGCCACCGTGCCGGGTGCCTTCTTATTCTGTTGTCCCTTGTCAACCTCTGAGATGCCTTCGAGGAACCTCTTAAGATATCCCAGAATACCTTTTCTATGAGACCTTTTTAAAAGTAGTGTGTATTAACCTCTTTTCTAGATAGTGCTTCATACACTAGAAAGAGAAAAGCATAAAGATAGTGCCAGAGACTAAGGGAACCTGAAAAATCAAATAGTTGCCTTTTGCTACTTGCCAACAGCCTAGTGAAGATTTGGTAGAAGTAGTATTTAGACCTTTGTAAAATATTTTAGTGTCAATGGGTTTACATAATTCATCTATTTCCCATCCCATATTGCTATGGAACATAGTATATAGATCATCTAGATTCAGCTGTATGCAGCTTTTCTATTAGAGTTACTAGTGTCATCCTCAAGGTAACAGACACTAATAATTAAAACTCTCCCCCTTTGGTTTTTTGGTATCTCTCTATACTCTTGACTCTTATATAGAACAAAGAACTTTGAGTCTGGCAAGGCTTATAAGACAACATGGGGAGATTGCGGAGAAAACTCACCTAGCGATGTAATATCTAAGCAGCCAAGCCGGGTGGCAAATGGTCAGCCTCAGCAACCAACGACAGGAGCAGCCAGTGGTGGATACATTAAACGGTATGAACTCCTCCCAATATTCCTGTACCTTTCTTAATGAATGGTTCACTTAGGAGATGAGTTTAGCAGTACATGACCCCTAACTAATAAGAAATAGAAATTGTATTTATTCCATTTTTATAAAATGCACTTAAAAATCTGCCTACTTTAGCGGGGCGTGGTGGCTCACGCCTGTAATCCCAGCACTTTGGGAGGCTGAGGCAGGCGGATCAGCTGAGGTCAGGAGTTCAAGACCATGCTGGCCAACATGGTGAAATCCCGTCTCTACAAAAAAGAAATAAATAAAAAAAAATTTTTTTAAATCTCCCTACTGACAAAATGTGGTTTTTTGTTTTTTGCTCTTTGTTTGTTTGTTGTTTTGTTTTGAGACAGAGTCTTGCTGTGTTGCTCAGGCTGGAGTGCAGTGGCGCAATCTCAGCTCACTGCAACCTTCGCCTCCCAGGTTCAAGCGATTCTCCTGCCTCAGCCTCCCGAGTAGCTGGGACTACACGTGGGCGCCACCATGCCAAGATAATTTTTGTATTTTTAGTAGACATGGGGATTCACCATTTTGACCAGGCTGGTCTTGGACTCCTGACCTAGGGTGATCCGCCTACCTCGGCCTCCCAGAGTGCTGGAATTATGAGCGTGAGCCACCATGCCTGTCCAGACAAAATATTACCTGTGGTGGTTGCCCTTGGGTGGCAGGATTAACTTTTCTATATACTTTCCAAATTATTGAAGTAGGCATATTTTACTTCTGTATATAGAAAAAAATATGTATTAAAATATGTCATCTAGAGCAAGGGTCAGTTAGATTCCTATAAGAATATCTGTAACGAGCCAGAGAATCAATATTTCAGACTTTTCAGGCCATATAATCTCTTGCAATTACTCAACTCTGTTGTAGGGTGAAAGCAGGCATAAACAATATATAAACAAATGAGCATAGCTGTGTTTGAATAAAACTTTATTTACAAAATCAGATGGTGGCCAGATTTTGTCCTTGGTCCATAGTTTTCCAACCTCTGTTTTAGAGCAGTGGTTCTTTAGAACCACCTGAGGGGCTTATTAAACCATAGGTTTCTGGGATGCATTTACAGTTTCTGATTTAGTAGGTCTGGAGTGGAGTATGAGAATTAGCATGTTCCCATGTCTAACAGCTTCCCAGGTGATGCTGGGAGTTACACTTTGAGAAACACTATTTTAGAGTTGTTTCTTAATCTTTTCTTACATGGCTTTAAGACACTGTGTTCTCCTTGATGAGTCTTTCAGTTTTTATTATAGAATGTTTTCCAAGAATGGTAACCTATATTCCTTTGGATCTTATACTTGCTGAGAGTCATTTTGGTTACTTATTTTTGTGAAAATTAAATCCAGACTTACTCCATTTAAATTAAACAGAATCTATGGAATTAACTATCTTTTTGTGATAGCATAACTAATGATGCCAGAGAAGATGAAATGGAAGAGAACCTGACTCAAGTGGGCAGTATCCTGGGAAATCTAAAAGACATGGCCCTGAACATAGGCAATGAGATTGATGCTCAAAATCCACGAATAAAACGAATCACAGACAAGGTAAAAAGCTTTTTTTGCTACAAGAAAATGAGACTTCCGGTTCAGTGTTTCAGTAATAGACATCTGTGCTAGATAATGTGGGGGACACAGTAGGATAAGCTCCTATCCTCATAGGTCTTAGTTCTGATGAGGTGGTGATTCTAACGCATAAAACAAGAGCCAAGTCCTCCCTCTCATGGCAGTTGGTGCATTTTGAAACTACAGTTTTGGACTGTAGTAGTTTTCTTAAACCTTCACACATGAAGCTTAGTATCTACTTTACCCTTTGAGTGTGCTTTTTTCTCTCCCAAATGAATAAGCTTTATTTTTTAATTAATTTTTTAATTGAGAATGGGTTCTTGCTCTGTCGCCTAGACTGTAGTGCAGTGGTACAATCACAGCTCACTGCAGCCTACCTCCCAGGCTAAAGCAATCCTCCCACATCAGCCTATTTTGTTAACTAAAAATAAAATTCCTGAATCCTCATCTTATGAAAGAGTCTGTAGGTGAAAATCAGTTCTGCAGAATAGTTCTTATGAAGTGGACACACAAAATAGTCATCTGAGTGAAGGAAAGTTGTGATTCTTTTTTTTTCCTCTTAACTTTACATGATAAAGATACTGAAAGTGAAATTGTTTACAGTGTTTCGATGTGTCACATCTAAAAGTCATACCTTGGCCAGCTGTGGTGGCTCATACCTATAATCTCAACAGTTTGAGAAGCTGAGGCAGGAGGATTGCTTGAGCTTAGGAGTTTGAGACCAGACCAAGACCTTGACTCTACTTAAAAAGTTTAAAAATTGACCAGGTATGATGGTGTGTGCCTGTTGTCCTAGTTACTCAGAAGGCTGAGGTGGAAGGATTGCTTGAGCATAGGAGTTGTAGGCTGCAGTGAACTGTGATTGCACCGTTGCATTCCAGCCTGGGCAACAGAGTGAGACCCTGTCTCAAAGAAAACCAAAAAACTGTCATATCTCATTTTTTTTTCTTTTTTTTTTAAATAAAGACGGGGTTTCACCATGTTGGTCAGGCTGGCCTTGAACTCCTGACCTCAGGTGATCCACCTGCCTTGGCCTCCAAAGTGCTTGGATTACAGGCATGAGCCACCATGCCTGGCCTGTCATATCTCATTAAAATCTCAGTGAACTTTAAAGTTTAGGGTGAGTTTTTAAGCTCAGCTCTCTGTTAATAACAATCACTTATGATGGATTTCATAGAAACAGTGGTTCACAGAATCCTTTAAATGCTGCAATCTGGGTTTAGGCTACACCTGTCATTTTAATTCAGATGTTGATGTGGATGGCAATAGATTTGTTTTAAAGATCTTTGGAAAGGTTATTTTAGTCTCTCCAGGTTAGATTTGGGGCAGCTTCAGATGAGTTTCTATGATTCAGTTTAGAGAACTCCCACAAGGTCCAGATCTCTAACAGAGAAAAGCACTCTTTAGTATTTCATTGCATCAAAAAAAAAATGCCATTGATTACAGGATGCATCCTAGTTTTAGGCATGTTAAACTGTGAAAAAATGTATTACAGAATTAATGAAATATTGGCAAGGTCTTATATGTTATACTGTTGTCATGTTTATATACCAGGGTTTTTCCAAATGAATTTCATATTCTATTACTTCTCCCCCAACATGAGTTTTATAATGTAACTTCACGTGGTTTCTTGGATTTTCTCGGTGTGTCAGTTACTCCAAGTGTAAAAAGTTTAATTTTTATTAGAGTTACTTACCTTGTGACGTAATGCTGGTATCTTTCTTGTTTTTCAGGTTGACACCAACAAAGATCGTATTGACATTGCCAATGCCAGAGCAAAGAAACTCATTGACAGCTAAAGCTACTGCTGTACTTCTTTATCATTTATTCACTTCGTTGCTCCTCCTCAAAAGTTGTTACCTTTTCAGAGTTTAAATTTTTGGTTCCAAACACTTCTAATTGGGAGATAATGGGCCAGAGCAGTAACAGCCCTCCTGCTTGTTTTCTGTTGGGGGCCGACTGCTGCTTGGCCTTCCTTCTAGTATTTTCTTCCTTAGTTCATACTCTTAGGTTGATTTTCATACATCATGTATAGTGTTTTCATCCTCCTCATGTACTTTAGCAGGTTCTTTTGCTTTCAAGATTTGGAAGCATTGCCAAAGACAGCCATGAAGAAGGAAGCTGTAGAGGTGGGTTTTTTTGTTTTTGTTCGTTTTTTTTGCTTTTGTGGTAGAGGGAGGGGCAAGATAAGAGGTTATCACCTCAGTAAAAACCTTCAGGCCACTAAGCAAAAAGTTGCATAGCCACAGTGAAGATCTAGTTGGATATAGTTTTCAAGTTGCAGTTATTGGCAATTTAGGCTAATGCTTGGTTTTGGAGCTCTTATACACAATATTTTTGTTAGGAATCACAGTTTTGCAACCTCTACTCCAAAGAGAAAAATAGAATGAGTGTTCTTAAAGTGAGCTTAATTTCTGAACTCTTAGTGATTCATATATGTACATAAATCTGTGATCCCATTTCTTATTGCACCACTCAGGAACACTTTGTATAAATGAGTGGCTTTTTATTTCACATTATTAGTAGTATCATGGTTCCATTATAGGCCTATTAACTTCATACATTGTCATTAGCCTTTGAAGAAAAAATATGTAAATATATATGTGTAACATAAGAATTTCTCTCTAAAACAGGGCTTAAAATTTTTTGGAAAAGTTTGACAAAGTATACCACGTGAATTCGGATTTACCCCAATGCTAAGAATTATGTTTTGTTAGGAAAAAGGAAATTCATTTTGATCTCAGGTAGAAAAATAGATTGCATTGAGTTTTACATAGCTTTAGACTTCGAAAAGTTAGACTGTATTCTGTGTTACTAAAAGTGATTTGAAAAAATTATGCCTCTGGTGTAATAATTATAGATTACATACTGTCTTTCTCTTACCCTGGTGTATTGAACTATGTCCATAATCAAGTTGATGTGGATCCTGAACAGTGTTATGAAAATCTGATTGCCATTTGTCACATTTATTTTAAAATTAGCATCTGAACACTTCAAAGCTGTCAGTGTGGATTGGTTTGACCAATATTCACTGCTTAATCCTTACAATTAAATTTTGTAACTAACTAATGATATTGTTCTTTCAAATAGGTAACATGTTTCTATGACTGTTATTTTGGGGACAGTATTTTCATCAGCTCTCATTTAACAAATTAAGTAAAGGTCCATAAATCAGGAAGGATTCCAGCAGAAGCTGCTTTTACCATCTTTCCGGTATTTATTGAAAAGACTTAAACTTACCTTGCTAAAATTTGTTGTGAGGTTCTTTTTTTTTTTTTTTTTTTTTTGTGATAGATTCTTGCTCTGTTGCCGGGCTGCTGGAGTGCAATGGTAGCCTCTCGCTCACTGCATCCCCTGACTCCCTGGTTCAAGCAATTCTCCTGCCTCAGCCTCCCAAGTAGCTGGGATTACAGACAGACACACACCACCATGCCCAGCTAATTTTTGTATTTTAGTAGAGGCAGTTTCACCATGTTGGTCAGGCCAGGCTGCTCTCAAACTCCTGACCTCATTATCCGCCTGCCGTGGCCTCCCAAAGTGCTGAGATTACAGGCGTGAGCCACTGTGCCTCGCCGTAAGGTTGATTTTAATCGTTAACTAGTCTTACTCCCTTGAGCTTAAATACACTAGTGACTGGAAGGGTAATGTTTCTGTGTGAGAACTACAACTCACTCACTGGAGAAGAAACAGTTAACATGGGAGCTTTCAAAAGCTGAAGAGGAAAATACTTAAATAAAGTGAGATGCAACTATACCCTCTGTAATAGAAATGCTTCACGTCAAAATGAGTGGTTTGGCAGGTGATGGTAAATGTGTAAAGTAAGATGGTGTAAAACAGGGAGGATTGTGCTTTACCTAAATGCCTTTCTGAAAACTATCACCAAAAAAAAATCTTAAGACTGTTCTGGATAAAGGAAATAGTTCTGAGAATACCTGCATGCTACATTCACAGTATAATTGGTTAGAAGCATGGGCTGAGGCATTATCTGAATTTTCACTCTAGCCGAAGTGACAGTAAGGTCATTTCTGTGCCTTAATTTGTCTGTAAATGCAGATTAATACAGGCATACCTCAAATACTGTGGGTTCAGTTCTAGACTACCACCATAAAAAGCTAGTATTGCAATAAAGTGAGTCACATGAATTTTTTGGTTTCCCAATGCATATGAAAGTTCTGTTTGCACTATTCTGTAGTCTATTAAGTGTGAAATAGCATTATATATTTAAAAAGCAATGTATATACTTTAATTTAAAATACTTTATTGTGGGCCGGACGTGATGGCTCACACCTGTAATCTTAGCACTTTGGGAGGCCGAGGCAGGCGGATCACGAGGTCAGGAATTCAAGACCAGCCTGGCCTGACCAACATGGTGAAACCCTGTCTCTACTAAAATTACTCACCTATAATCTTAGCACTTTGGGAGGCTGAGGTGGTTGGATCACTTGAGGTCAGGAGTTCGAGACCAGCCTGGCCAACATGGTGAAACCCTAACTCTACTAAAAATATAAAAATTAGCTGGGCCTGGTGTCACACACCTATAATTCCTCCACTGAAGTCTTGAAATGCTCATTCATCCATGAGGTTTAGAATAAACTTCTAAACCCTGTTAATGTTGATATTTTGACCTCTTCTCATGAATTACGAATGTCCTTAATGGCATCCTTTCCAGGAGGTTTTCAGTTTACTTTGCCCAGATCCATCAGAGGAATCACTGTGGCAGCTATACCTTTATGGAATTTCTTTCTTAAGCAATAAGACTCGAAAATTGAAATGACTCCTTGATTCAAGGGCTGTAGTATGGATATGTTAGCAAGAATGAAAACAACACATTAATCTTGTCACCCACAAGCTCTGATGCTCATTATCTTTTTTTTTTTTTCAAAGACGGGGTTTCACCATGGTGGTCAGGCTGGTCTTGAACTCCCGTCCTCAGGTGATCCGCCTGCCTTGGCCTCCAAAGTGCTTGGATTAAGGGCGTGAGCCAGCTACGCCCAGCATGATGCTCATTATCAATGAGCAATAACATTTAGAAAATAATTTTTTTTTTCTGAGCAGTAGTTCTCATCAGTGGGTTTAAAATATTCAGCAAATCTTGCTGTAAACAGATGTGTTATCCAGGTTTCATTGTTTCATTTATAGAGCACAGGTAGAGTAGACTTAGCATGATTCTTAAGGTCCCTATATTTTCAAAATGGTAAATGAGCAATGGCTTCAGCTTGAAGTCACCAGGCTGCATTAGCCTCTAACAAGAGAGTCAGCCTGTCTTTTGAAACAAGGTAGGCATTGACTTTTCTCTAGCTATGGAGGTCCTAAATGGTGTCATTTTCCAATAGAAGGCTGTTTAATCTACATTGAACATGTATTGTTTACTGTAGCCACCTTCATCAATTATCTTGATAATTTCCTGCAGCTTTTCTATCAGCACTTGCTGCTTCACCTTCCACTTTTATGTTAACAGATACAGCTTCTTTCCTTAAACCTCACGAACCAACCTCTGCTAACTTCCAACTTCTGCAGCTTCCTCACCTCTCAGCCTTTATAGCATTGAAGGGAGTTAGGGCCTTTTTCTGGATTAGGCTTTGGCTTCAAGGAATGTTATGGCTGGTTTGATCTTCTATCCAGACCACTAAGCCTTTATCCATATCAGCAAGAAGGTTGTTTCTCTTTCTAATTGTTCATGTGTTTACTGGAGTAACACTTTTAACTTCCTTCAAGAACTTTTCCTTTGCATTCACCACTTGGTTAATTGGTGCAAGAGGCCTAGCCTTTGGCCTGTCTTGTTTGTTTTTTTTTTTTTTTTTTTTTTTTGAGATTGCTCTGTCACCGAGGCTGAAGTGCAGTGGTACAATCTTAGTTCACTGCAACCCCTGCCTCCTGGGTTCAAGCGATTCTTCTGCCTCAGCCTCCCGAGTAACTGGGATTATGGGTGTGTACCACCATGTCTGGCTAAGTTTTGGATTTTTAGTAGAGATGGGGTTTCGCCATGTTGGCCAGGCTGGTCTTGAACTCCTGACCTCAGGTGCGCCACCTGCCTTGACCTCCGAAAGTGCTGGGATTACAGGTCACTGCGCCCAGCTGTGACTCTTGTTTTCACTTGAACTTTGTGGCCACTGCAGGGTTATATATTGGCCAGATTTCAATATTCTGTCCCAGAGATTAGGGAGGCCCAAGAGAGGACAGTGATAAGAAATGGCTAGTTGTTGGAGCAGTCAAAAAACAAATTAAGTTTGCCATCTATGGCTTGGGCAAGAAAATGAGACTGTTTCTACAGAAAAAAATTTTAAGTTAGCCAGGTGTGGTGGTACATATCTGTAGTCTCAGCTACTCAGGAGACTGAGATGGTGATGATCCCATGAGTCTAGGGGGTTGAGGCTGTGGTGAGCCATTATTGCGCCATTGCACTCCAGCATGGGTGACAGAGCAAGACCCTGTCAAAAAAGTTTGCCATCTTATATTGGCATGGTTTGTGGCATCCCAAAACAGTTAAAATAGTACCATCGATCACAGATCACCATAACAGATGTCATAATAATGAAAAAGTTTGAAATATTGTGAGGATTATCAAAATTTAACACATGAAATGAGAACATGTTGGAAAGATGGCACTGATAGACTTACCTGATGTAGGGCTGCCACAAACTATTTGTGAAAAAACATAATGAGTCTCAGTAAAATGAGGTATGCCGGTAATTCCTATTGCATAGCATTGTATTGCATAGAGTGGTAACACAGGTAAAGCACTTAGAACAGTTTCTGGCAAATGTAAGAGCTTAATAAGTGATAGCTGCTATTCTGTCTACAGTGGAGCTCTTTCTGGTCAAGCATCTTTGTGTGAATTCGATGAAAGACAACATAGCCTCTCTCCCCAGAGAAACAGGCACACAAATGCGAATCATGCATAAATGAGCACCATAAATGGAAAATGGGCTTGGAAGCCCACTCATGGAGCCCAGGTTAAAAACTTTCCCATAGCATCTGCTACTGAGAAAGAAGAGAAGTGAGGCCATAGAAATTAGACCTCATCATGCATTAGAAATAGCTTTTCAATTAAAGCCCTTTCTGATTTTCTCCCATAACATTATCTGGAAATTTGTTTCACTTTTGAAAGGTAGTAAATGGTTAACACAAGTTCTGGAGTCTGACCACCCACGATCAAATTTTGGTTCATTAATTTAGTTGTGGGGCCTTGAGCACAATACTGACCAGTAAGTAAGGAGATAAAAAATTGTATCCCCCACTGAGCTTGTTTTTTTAACACTAAGCTCTCTCTTCAAGTTTCCAGTCTTATAACCATAATGATCTGTATCCCCTATAGCTGTGCCTATTTTTTTTCCTTCAGTTTTAATTCATCTTTTGTTTCTATACTTCAGCTCTAAGTCTTTCCATTTCATGTGTGGATTATGAGTCCTTAAACATCTATGGTCCAGACATCCTATACTCAGTTGCACTTAGAATTAGCTTTTTAAAGACATACACTGTAATCTCAGCTACTTGGGAGGCTGAGGCAGGAAGATCACTTGGGCTCAGATGTTCAGGACCAGCCTGGGCAACATAGTGAGATCCCATCACACACACACACACACACACACCACACACACACACACACACACACACACACACACACACACCCCAATGGCCAAGAGGTATGTGAAAAAATTCTCAACATCACTAATCATCATGGAAATGCAAATCAAAACTACAATGAGATTATCTCATCCCAGTTATAATAACTATTATTACAAGGGGAAAAAAATGCTGGTAAGGATGCGGAGAAAAGGGAACTCATTCCCACTTGGTGGGAATGTGAATGAGCACAGCCACTATGGAAAACAATATGGACACCTCAGAAAACTAAAAATAGAACTACCATACTATCCAGCAATCACACTACTGGGTATTAATTGAAAGGAAATGAATATATCAAAGAGATAACTGCACTCCCATGGTTATTGCAGTACTACTCATGACAGCAAAGCTAATGGAGTCAACCTAAGGGTCCATCAACAGATGAATGGATAAAGAAAATGTGGTATGTATATATGCACACTAGAATACTATTCAGCCACAAAAAAGAATGAAATCCTATTGTTTGCAGTGACATGGATACACTGGAGGTGTATCCATGGAACTGGAGGTCATTGTGTTAAGTGAAATAATCCAGGCACAGAAAAAAAATATTGCATGTTCTTATGTGTGAGCTAAAAAAATTTATTTCATGGAGGTAAAGAGTAGAATGATAGTTACTAGAGGCTGGGAAGGGGATGTACAGGGTAGGGGGATTAAGGAAGGTAGTTTAATGGGTGGATACAAACATACAGTTAGAAGGAGTAAGTTTTAATGCTTGATAGCATAGTAGGGTGACTATACTTAACAACAATGTAAATTTCAAAATGGCTAGAAGATTTGAAATGTTCCCAACACAAATAAATGATAAGTGAGACAATGAATAACAAATATCCTGACTTGATTATACATTCTATGCATGTCTCAATATATCACATGTACCCCATAAATATAAATATATATTACAAAAATAGGAAAGTGAAAAAGGAAAAATAAGTGGCTTATCTAAGTGCTGTTTCCTTTAGGTCACTCTTACCAAAAGTTTAGGTTATCCCGATTACATTCCTAATCAGATTTTCTCAGATTGATACTCAAGTTTGTCATCTAGTCATTTAAAATGTATTATTTTTTCCATAAAGTAAAAGCAAGTTTATTTAAAAAGTAAAGGAATAAAAGAATGGCTACTCCATAGGCAGAACAGCCTATAATTATTATTATTATTATTTTGGAGCCACAATCTCACTATGTTGCCCAGGCTGGCCTCAAACTCCTAGGTTCGAGGAATCCTCCAGCCTCAGGCTTCCTGAATAGCTGGAACTATAGATGCCTGCCTTGGCCTGGCTCCATATTTTGTCCTTTTAATGTAGTGTCCACTCCAAGCCTTCTATTTCGGTACAACTTGTAAAATTCTTTCATGCCTTACAGATAAGATAAATGGCACGATTTACTGGGTGCTTACTCTGTCATGGCCACTATGCTAAGTGCTTCTATATAGTTTTTTGCAACATACCTGAGAGGTAGGAGCTATTCCTTGTATTTACAAGTGAGACGAAATTGCACAAATTCATAAAACTAATAAATGACGGACTCTGGATTCAAACCTAGATCTTTCTGACTCCAGGGCCCATGACCTTAATATACGACACTGCCTTCCAAACCAAGCTATAAAAAATTTAGGTGACTTGGGCTGGATGTGGTGGCTCACACCTGTAATCCCACCCAGCACTTTGGAAGGTGAGGCAGGAGGATTGCTTGAGCCCAAGAGTTTGAGGCCAGCCTGGGGAAAAGAACAAGACCCCGTCTCCCGAAAAAATTAAAAATTAGCTGAGTGTGGTGGCACATACCTGAAGTCCCAGCTACTCAAGAGGCTGAGGTAGGAGGAGATAGCTTGAGCCCAGGAGTTCAAGGCTTCAGTGAGCTATGATCGTACCTCCGCACTTTAGCCTGGGCAATAGAGCAAGAGCATGCCTCAAAAAATATATGTAGGCTAGGTGTGGTGGCTCACGCCTGTAATCCCAGCTCTATGGGAGGCCAAGGCGGGCGGATCACCTGAGGCCAGGAGATAGAGACCAGGCTGGCCAACATGGTGAAACCCCGTCTCTACTACAAATACAAAAATTAGCCAAGTATGGTGGTGGGTGCCTGTAATTCCAGCTACTCAGGAGGCTGAGGCAGGAGAATCACTTGAACCCGGGAGGTGGAGGTTGCAGAGAGCCAAGATTGCACTACTGCACTCCAGCCTGGGCGACACAGAGAGACTCCGTATCAAAAAAAAAAAAATTAGGTGACTTAAAGCCAGGGAGTGGCTCACACCTGTAATCTCAAAACTTTGGGAGGCCAAGATGGGAGGATGACTTGAGCCCAGGAGTTCAAGGCTAGCCCAAACTAACCCACTAGGCCAAACTAGAATCCAAGTCTCTAGACCACAAGCTGGTCTACTTGATTATCTCATATTTACATCTAAATCTTGTTTGCTATAACTTTGGGCATATTACTGTATATAGCCCTTGCTCTCAAATAGTTCAGTCTATCACGAAAAGTAAATATAGAATGTGAGAAGTGCTGTAGTAATAGATGGATGAACAGTTAATTTGGCTTAGACTCAGGAAAGAAGCTTAGAGGTAGAGAATGAGGATGTTAATTGAGAGAGGGCAGGCTGGGCTCGTTGGCTCATGCTTGTAATCCCAGCATTTTGGGAGGCCGAGGCAGTGGATCGCCTGAGGTCAGGAGTTTTGAGACCAGCCTGCCCAACATGGTGAAACCCCGTCTCTGCTAAAAATACAAAAAATTAGCCAGGTATAGTGGTAGGTGCCTATAATCCCAGCTACTGGGGAGGCTGAGGCAGGAGAATTGCATAAACCTGGGAGGCAGAGGTTGCAGTGAGCCGAGATTGAGCCATTGCACTCTGGCCTGGGTGAAAGAGTGAGATTTCGTCTCAAAAAAAAAAGGGCATTCCCGACTGAGTGAACAATACAGTTGGCCCTATGTATCCATGGATTCCACATCTGTGGATCCAACTGCAGATAAATATTTGAGGGGGAAAATGCCTCAAAATTCCAAAAAACAAAATTGAATTTGGCATGCATCAAATACCGTGTCAAATCTATGCAAATGAAGTGATGTGTTGGCATCATGTTAGGTATTATAAGTAAACTAGAGATGATTTAGAGTATCAGGAAGATACCATGTCATTTTGTATAAGGGACTTGAGCATCATGGATTTGGTATCCATGAATGTCTTGAAACCAGTCCTCCATGGACACTGAGGGACAAGCTGTCTAAAGGCAGTTAGAGGAGACAGATTCCAACGTGGGTTTAGATGGTAGAATAATCATATGGGTGGGCAGGCAATGAGAGTGAAGGAAGAGAAGTAAGTCTGGGTCCAAGTTGTGAAGGCTGGTAGTTGCTGATTCTGATAAGAGTGTGATTTAAACTCCAATTAATAATTAAATGGAAACATTTACCTTGTTAAATGTGTAAGTTCTGGCCCTGCAAGGTGGCTTACGCCTGTAATCCCAGCACTTAGGGAGGCCAAAGTGAGTGGATCACCTGAGGTCAGGAGACCAGCCTGGCCAACATGATGAAACCCCTTCTCCGCTAAAAATACAAAAATTTAGCAGGGCATGGTGGCGCGCACCTGTAGTAGCAGCTACTCAAGAGGCTGAGGCACAAGAATAGCTTGAACCTCGGAGGCAGAGGCTGCAGTGAGCCGAGATTGCGCCACTGTATTCTAGCCTGGGTGACAGAGTGAGACTGTCTCAAAGAAAATATATAAGTTCTGATTTATTGATAAAATACTTAGAGAAATGTTAATTGTTCAGTACAGCAATAAGATTAGGCACTTTGGGAGGCCGAGGCAGGTGGATCACAAGGTCAGGAGTTTGAGACCAGCCTGGCCAATGTGGTGAAACCCCATCTCTACTAAAAAAAAAAAAAAATGCAAAAATTAGCTGGGCATGGTGACAGATGCCTGTAGTCTCAGCTACTCAGGAGGCTGAGACAGGAGAATCGTTTGAATTCGGGAGGTGGAGGTTGCAGTGAGTTGAAATTGTGCCACTGCACTCCAGCCTGGGCAACAAAGCGAGACTCCATCTCAAAAAAAAAAATTAATAAACTAAACATTAAAATTTAGAAAAAAACAAAACTCCTCAATTGATACCGATAAACTAGTACCCCTGTAGCTCTTCCAAAGTGAGAAATAGAAGATGACATATGGGAGGCTGGGTGCAGTGGTTCCCACCTCTAATCCCAGCACTTTGGGAAGCCAAGGTGGGTGGAGTGCCTGAGGCCAGAAGTTTGAGACCAGTCTGTCTCTACTAAAAATACAAAAATGGGCCAGGTGTGGTGACTCACACCTGTAATCCCAGCACTTTGGGATGCCGAGGTGGGTGGATCATGAGATCAGAAGTTTGAGACAAGCCTGGCCAACATAGTGAAACCCTGTCTCTACTAAAAATACAAAAAATTTGCCAGGCGTCGTGGTAGGTGCCTGTAATCCCAGCTACTCAGGAGGCTGAGGCAAGAGAATAGCTTGAACCGGGGAGGCAGAGGCTGCAGTAAGCTGAGATCGCGCCACTGCACTCGAGCCCGGCCAACAGTGCAAAACTCCGCCTCAAAAAAAAAAACCTGCAAAAATGAGCTGGGTATGGTGGTGCATGCCTGTTAATATCAATTACTCGCTGGGCACGGTGGCTCATGCCTGTAATCCCAGCACTTTGGGAGGCCGAGGCAGGTGGATCACGAGGTCAAGAGATCGAGACCAGTCTGGCCAACATGGTGAAACCCCATCTCTACTAAAAATACAAAAATTAGCTGGGTGTGGTGGCGCGCACCTGTAGTCCCAGCTACTCGGGAGGTTGAGGCAGGAGAATTGCTTGAACCCAGGAGGTGGAGGTTGCAGTGAGCCGAGATTGTGCCACTGCACTTCAGCCTGGCACCTGGCGACAGAGCAAGACTCTGTCTCAAAAAAAAAACAACAACAAAAAAAACAATTACTCAGGAAACTGAGGCACAAGAATCACTTGAACCCAGGAGGTGGAGGTTGCAGTGAACTAAGATTGTGCCATGGTGCTCCTGCCTGGGTGACAGAGTGAGATTCTGTCTCAAAAAAGAAAGTAAGTAACATATGGGAAAAAGAGAATACCTAGACCAGATTTATGTCAGAAAGATTTTGTCATAGAGATTAAATAGTAGGTTTGTGTGATTTCTTGACTTAATGGATAAGCTAGGTTTAATCATTATCGAGAACTGTGGATATATAGTTAGTAATAGCTTTGTAGCTAAGATAAAACCAGAAAATGACAAAAATGGTAGCTTTCTAAATGTTCAAGTTAATGACAATCTGAAATCCTCTACCTTTGTACCTTCAGAGTCTGTTAATAAGCATAGTTCTAGTACCATAAAATGTTTATGTCACATGAAGGTATTTCACAACTTACACAATGAACATGAGCATGAAACATGTCTTCCTAATCCATTTATAGGTTAATGTTCTCTTGTCTTCCTCCTTTAAAGGATTAATCTTGCTTCCAGCCAAAGTTCATTAAAAATTAAAAATTCTTTATTTAGTATATTCTCTCACTCAGAGAGTAAGCTTGATAAACATAGGTTGTTTTAAAATATTATAGTAATGGTTTATTGGTAGGTAATTTCGTTAGTAGAGTTATAAATACAAAAAGGGAAAGGTTACCAGAATAAGACATTATTTCTAACCAATCTTCAGCAAAACCTCGATTATTAAAATCCCTTTTATCTTACAAGTGTTGCATATATAGTTTTAGCTCTTCAGAGTCCTCTACCAATAAGGCACATGCAATAGTAAAGAATTTGCTACTGCAGCCTTGGAGAGCATTTTTTGGAGGTCTGTTGGTGCTTCTCTTGACAAAGTGCACATTTTTTTTTTCTTTTCCGGAGATGGAGTCTTGCTGTGTTGCCCAGAGCTGGAGTGCAATGGCACGACGTCGGCTTACTGCAACCACTGGCTCCTGGGTTCAAGCAATTCTCCTGCCTCAGCCTCCCAAGTAGCTGGGATTACAAGCGCATGCTACCATGCCAGGATAATTTTTGTATTTTTCATAGACATGGGGTTTCACCATGTTGGCCGGGCTGGTCTCAAACTCCTGACCTCATGATCCACTCGCCTTGGCCTCCCAAAGTGTTGGGATTACAGGCGTGAGCCACCATGCCCAGCCAACAGAGCACACTTAAAAAAATTATTTTTTAATTTTTTAAATTTGAGACGGAGTATCACCCTGTCCCCCACACTGGAGTGCAGTGGCACAATCTCATCTCACTGCAACCTCCGCCTCCTGGGTTCAAGCAATTTTCCTGCCTCAGCCTCCCAAGTAGGTGGGATTACAAGCATGCACCACCACACCCAGCTAATTTTTGTATTTTTAGTACAGATGGGGTTTTATCATGTTGCCCACACTAGTCTTGAACTCCCGGCCTCAGGGGATCCACCCACTTTGGCCTCCCAAAGTGCTGGGATTACAGGCATGAGCTACCATGCCCGGCCCAAAGTGTACTTTTAATCAAGATAAACAGTCACATATTTATGTCCATCCCGAAGTCCTAGTATAAAAACTGTGATTGAACTGATGGACTAGAATAAAAATAATAAATCCTGAGATCCATGCCAGCCTCTCACAAATTATTTGAATTTCATAAAAATATGAAATGTTAACACAGAGATGGAATGGCAGCTGACTTTATGAAAGCTCACACATTGAAACTAAACAAAATCTCAAGCTGTGGTGTGGAGCTATTCTGTTACCAGGCAGCACCCCCTCACCATATAAATAGCAGCTAGCTACTGGTTTCTTAAAGCCAAACTAATGATGGTTTTGAAGATCAACCTTGTCTATTGCCCCACTCGTGGCTTAAAATGGAAGACTTTTCCTGTCTCCTGATCCTTTTTCTTTTAGCTTATTTGAGAAGAACCCTGAAAGAAAAAAGATCATTGAGTGAAATATAATCTCCTGGAGTATCATCTCCTTACTGTAGATACCCCTGACAGGAGGCTCTAATTCAGCCACATTCCAACAGAGCTTCTAAATCAGTATCCTGTAAAGGTTTCCATAGTCCTGGAGAACTTCATGCAAACTTCTTCTTGGTGGCTGTGAACCTCTCCATGTACTAAAAAACATGAAAGAATACATAAGAGATATTTTGGCATGAGCAAATAAATATAAGTCTAACTATTTGTTATTTATTTCTTCATTCTGGTTTTTACTGGAAATGGTCTTTCACTTCCTACAAAATATAACTGCTGTAAATGCCCATTTAAGTACACAGTTTTGGCCGGACACAGTGGCTCACACTTGTAATCCCAACACTTTGGGAGGCCAAGGTAGGTGGATGGCTTGAGCCTAGGAGTTTGAGACCAGCCTGGGCAATGTGGTGAAACCCTGTCTCTACCAAAAATAGAAAAATTAGTCAGGCGTGGTGGTGCCTGTAGTCTCAGCTAATCAGGAGGTTGAGGTGGGAGGATCACTTGAGCTGAGATTGTGCCACTGCACTCCAGCCTGGTGACACAGCGAGACTTTGTCTCCAAAAAAAATAAAAATAGGCCAGGCGCTGTAATTCATGCCTGTAATCCCAGCACTTTGGAAGGCTGAGGCGCTCGGATCATGAGGTCAGGAGATGGAGACCATCCTGGCTAACATGGTGAAACCCTGTCTCTACTAAAAATACAAAAAATTAGCTGGGCATGGTGGTACCCGCCTATAGTCCCAGCTACTCGGGTGGCTGAGGCAGGAGAATTGCTTGCACCCAGGAGGCAGAGGTTGCAGTGAGCTGAAACTGCCACTGCACTCCAGCCTGGGTGACAGAGTGAGATTCCGTTTCAAAAAATAAAAAAAAAGCACATAGGGCCAGGTGTGATGGCTCATGCCTGTAATCCCAGCACTTTGGGAGGCTGTGGCAGGTGGATCACTTGAGCTCAGGAGTTTGAGACCAGCCTGGCAAATGTGGTAAAACCCTCTCTCTACAAAAATTAGCAAGGCATACTGGCACACGACTGTGGTCCCAGCTACTAGAGGCGCTGAGGCGTGAGAATCGCTTGAGCCTGGGAGGTGGAAGTTGAGGCAGTGAGATGTGAGCTGAGATTGCGCCACTGGACTCCAGCCTGGGCGATAGAGTGAGACTGTGTCTCGAAAAAAAAAAGTACATAGTTAAAAAAATTTTTGTTTTGTATGTTAATAGGAAACATCAAAAGACAAAGATGGGCTGGGTGCAGTGGCTCACACTTGTAATCCCAGCACTTTGGGACACGGAGGCGGGTGGATCACGAGGTCAGGAGATCAAGACCATCCTGGCCAACATGGTGAAATCCCGTCTCTACTAAAATAAAAAAAGTTAGCCAGGTGTGGTAGCGCACGCCTGTAGTCCCAGCTATTCGGGAAGCTGATGCAGGAGAATCGCTTGTATCTGGGAGGTAGAGGTTGCAGTGAGCTGAAACTGTGCCACTGCACTCCAGCCTGGCGACAGATTGAGACTCTGTCTCAAAAAAAAAAAAATCAAAATCAAAAAACAAAGATGAAGACAAAGATGCTTTACAATAAGCTGTCTACAGAGAAAAAGTCATCTTGGTGCAATACCATTAAGCTGATTCTTTGAATCTACTTCCAAAATGGGGAAGAACAAATCCTGTTGACATTAGCTATAAACATTTATGTGGATTACTTCACCACTGTCTTCTCTGGGGTAGTGACTAGAAATGCAGAAGTATATTAACTCATACCTTATCATAGCCTTCCAGCTCTCGAAGTTTCTTTATTTCAAAAAGATTGCCTTCCACAGCAAGCAGACAGATTTGGGAATCACTGAGGATGCTCTGTGGAAGCATGCTGAGCTCAAGACAATTCTCTTCCAGGCGAAGAATTTTAAGGCGAGGACAACAAGATATCTTTACTGAAATCTGAGATATCTATTGAATAACCACAAAAGAATAACAGGAAAAAGCATAAGCACTATATTGGTTACTTTTAGTACATTAAAACAAAACAAAAATCTTTACTTGACTATTTGTTCTAGTTTTCCCTTCTTTTACCACCTCCATTTTCTCACTGCCTACTCACTCCAGAAGCTTCTGTTATCTAGCTTCTGCTACTACGCCCCCACTTAAAAAAAAATGCTTTTATGAAGGTCACCAGTGGCTTTTTGGGAACAAAATTTTCTGATGATAAAAGCACTGTATGTTCATTATAGAAAAGTTGAGAATCACACATTTAAAGAAAAAAGTTTACCTGGAAGCCACCACCCAGAAATAACCACCATAAACACTGTGGTACATTTACTGCCAATGTTTTATGTGTACGTAGATACTGACCAATTTGCTACCAAATTCAAGGATCCATCATCCTCAGTCCCTATTGCATTTAACTGTACTATCTATCCCTTCCTTCAGACCCCTTCTTTTTGTCCTTTTTGGTTTTTCTGTCTTTTGGATTATTCCTTACTTTTTGGCTTCTCTTGTTTTTGCAGGTATTTTACAAGTAGCTGTCCCTAATACTTCATATGTCATCTTCTCTCAACTTTTCCTAGAAAGCTCATTCATTAAAGTCCATCACTGTCATTACGACCTCAAGATCTGTATCTACACTCTTATCTCTACTCTGCTCCCATGTCTCCAACTTTCAGGAAGACATTTCCGTTTACAAGATTCAACACAGACAACTCAGCATGTCCATTCTCAATAGCACCACTGTTCCTTTAGGCCCTCAAGCTCGATACCAAGCAATTGTCTTTGATTCACTCTTTTGCCCTTCAAATACTAAAAGTCACCCAATTCTTTGATTCTGCATAGTATCATCTCAGATCATCACTTATTAGAAATTACCGGAACTTATTAGCAATGCAAGTTCTCAGACTTCATCCCAGATGTACTGGATCAGAAACACTGAGATTAGGAGCTAGTGATCTCTTTAAACAAGCTTTTCTGGTTATTCTGATGCATACTAAAGTCAGAGAACCACTGAATAAAGGCAGTAGCAGAGGTTAATGTGGAGCAAATCCTCAACTAATACTTGCTGCTTAACTGATTCAGTTTTTTTTTCCCCCAAAAAGCTCTATAACATACAAGAATATCCACTTAAGGTAAAAAACATGAGGCCAATCCCTCAAAGACAGACTGAATTTCATCATGATGTAAAATCACTACAATCTAAAAAAGTAATAACCACATGTATCTAGTGCCTGCTTTAATGGACCATGCAGATCTAGAAGTACAGACACTAGAAAACTAAAGGCCATTCAGTCTCACAGTGTTTAATGTTTCATCACTTGTGCCTTTATGCCTAGACAAGAATCTTTGGATTGGTTTTCCAGACAAATATTAATTGAAAGCTTCCAAAGTAATGGAAACAAATTTCAAATATTATAATTAAAGCTGTTGAACAGTGAAAGGAGCTGTCTCCAGAAAGCCTATCAGTTAATGTTCTTCAGCAAAAGCAGGAGACACACTTCACAAAGATGTCAAAATGCCCCCAGTGAAAAACAAAACTGAATTACCTCTGATCCCCACTCTGAGAACCTCAATTTATGCCGCATTTCCACACTATATCCCTAACATAGCTCCTGGCTAGCTGGTTAGGGGCATATTTGAGAAGGATTTGAATTCTTCAAGATTTGTGATACAGTAGTTTAACTTTTGAAATGATCTCTCCGTTACCTACTCCACCCTCCCAAAAACACCTACACAACAAAAACATCCAGCGTTTTAACTAACTCCAAGGCACTTTGCGCTTTTAAATTAGTTCAGCCTATAGAAGAAACCTCTCATCTAGCCTCTGACACTTAGTTCTATGATGGCAGTTTAGGGAACAAGAGGTTAAGAGGTTATCAGGAAACCATAAACCCATACATATGCTGTAGGAAAAAAAACCTTAAGCTCTAGACCTGATTCTGGTTGAGGTTGAGTTCGATGACCTGCAGCTCTCCCACTGTGTCAGGTATACTTCGAATCTGGTTCTTAGAGAGATCCACCACATCCAGGTGCCGTAGGGTACAAAGTTGGGGAGGTAGTGCTCCCAGTTGGTTCCCAGAGAGGCTCAGGGTCTTGAGGGCAGAGAGTTGCCCAAAGGTAGACGGCAGCTCTCTCAGGTGATTGTTGTTTAGGCTTAGTGTCTCTAGTTTTTTCAGACTGCATATCTCATCAGGCAGACCAGCTGGCAAAAAAAAAAAATTTTTTTAAACCTAAATCTGATAGAGCTGAAAATACCTTTGATGAAGTTTATTTATAGACTATACGGCAGCCTGCCTCACCTCTTGTTAATATATGTAGAATTCCCACGTGCCACTGTTAGGTATTGAATTTTACCAACATAGTCTTTAGAAGGTAAGGGTGCCATCAAAATGCAGGAGATCATTTGTGTGTATAACGGGCTCCTTTTGTAAAGAGGCTCAGGCACAATCCGACAGCAATTCTGTGAGATTTGGAAGATCCTCCCCTTCCCATTTCATCCCCAATTCCAAGTTAGGTAGCTTTGTTACATTACATCCCCAAAATGTCCTTCCCTTTCAAGTCCAAATTAACCCAGTAACAATCATTATAACACCCAAGAAGGCTTATAGATTTAATTACAAGAAGTAGAAAGAAAGCTTCAAGGACTCCGGCATTCTGCAACTTGAGCCCTCCTGCACGGTTTCGTAAGGAAAACAAAAATTAGCTTGTAAGAGAAAACCACCCCTGGTAACAGCTGATCACTAGCAAAAGCTGCCCAGGCAAGAGCCATACTCAGTTTGTTGTTGTTCAGGGAGAGGCTCTTCAGCAGAGTGAACTTTCCTATCAGCAAAGGCGGTAGGCTCTCGATCTTGTTGTTGGACAAGTCGATGGTTCTGAGATTGCTCGTCAGCTTCTGCAAGTCTGCGGGGAACTGGAGAAAGGAGTTCACAGCGTGGAGAATCCCACACCGATTAAGTTCACCGCCCCCGCCGTCCCTCTTCCTTTAAGTTCCCAGGTCGTGTCCCTCCCAGTCTCACCTCGGTCAGCCCTCGGTCCTTAAGCTGAAAGACACCAGTTTTCTGCGCCGTTTCCACATGAGCGCGAAGGGCACTGTTTCCCATCCTAGCGCCGCGGCTCAGGTCCCTGGGGGAAGGAAGCGCAGATGTCACCGCCCTATCCACCCCGTCGGCCTCCCCGAAGGGCCTCCTGCCCCACCTGTCATCTCCCGCCGATCCCTGGCTCCTGGGGGCCGACCCAGGAGCGACAAGGAAGAAGAGGAAGAACAGACATCCCGACCACCAAGCCCCGCCGCCTTTGCAGCTATGCGGAGGCCAGGCGCCTCTGGGAGCCTACGGAAGATCAGGGAGCCCCGGACTCGCCTCCCACCGCTCAGCTGCCGGACGGCTCCGCAGGGGAAGACCCAGGACCCGCCGTAGCCGGGACGCGCTCCCCAGCTTAGTCCCGGGCGGGAACGCCCTGTGACGTCATCGAGCCGCGCCGCGCCTTCGCTCTGCGTTCCCGCTCACTCCGGATGCCTTCGCTGGAGGTGCGTCCGAGCCATGGCCACTGCCAATCCCTGGGACCCGGCATCCGCGCCTAACGGCGCTGGGCTAGTGCTTGGCCACTTCATAGCTTCGGGAATGGTCACTCAGGTGCGTGGAGGCGGCGGTGGCGTCATCAAGGGGTTGCCCACGGTGGCGACAGATTACCGCTGTGAGGTGGCGCTTCTGGCTGCCGGAGTGGTGAGGGTGCTGGTTGGGGACTGTACTAGAGTAGTAGAGCCCCTTCCAGGCAACAGCCACGACCGTTCTGCCGTGGGTTCTTGAAAAGCGGGGATCTGAGATGGTGTTTACGGTAGATTGTGTTTTGAGTGTCTGTAGGGTAAATTTGTCCCAGGCTCGTTTGTGGGAGATTAGACTGCTGTTACTGACCTTACTTCCCCCTAGACTGCAGTGTAAGGCGAGGTTGGGAAATGCGGGTAGTTCTGCCCCTTGCGGAAAAAGCGTTCCCAACGACGTTCGTTTGTGGTAAGTGTTGAATCGTATTTGGGGAGGGAGGTGCTAGGTAGAGAAGAGCGCCAGAAGCTCTTTCAGCTTTAAAGGCGAAAAAAAAAAGTATTGGCAAAAAAGACCTTGGAACGTGAATGAAGGAAGAGATTAGTTTTGAGAAGGAGAGAAAAGAGACATTGACGTTACGAGTCACAGAGCGGCAGTTTTAGGTTGAGCAAGAAGAGCATGTCCAGGGAAAATGAGCCAATAGAGGGAGAAATTGAACATGTGAAGAAGTAATGGAAATGCAAGTGACAGAAGGCCATGGGGAAAGTGGGATCAAGGGCATTGAGAAAAACGGGGAAATAGATTTTGATATATAGAGAAAGCTGAGTAATTTCACTAAAAAGAAAACAGAAAAGTTAAACTGATCTGTAAAAATTAGCACTATATCAGCCGGCGTGGTGGTGTGCACCTGTGGTCCCAACTACTCTGGAGGCTGAGATGGGAGGATGGCTTGAGCTCAGGAGATCGAGGTTGCAGTATGACACAATCGGGCCACTGCCCTCAGCCTGGGCAACAGAGTGAGACCTTGTTTAAAAAAAAAATAGTGCTACAAACATGATGGTAGATATATGGAAAATATGTAACTTTTCATAGTTAGAAGAACATTAGAGACTCTAATACTTTACAGTATTTTTTAATTTAGGAAACTAAGGCTTAAAAGACAAAGAAACTTGCCCATGGTCACTAGACCATTGAAGGAGAATTAGATCTTAACACTCTCCCTTTTGACACATTGTATCCCCTCTCAAGATGAACTGTTACAAGGGGCTGTGATACTGTCTTGAAAGATTTTAAGCTTCTGTTAAATACCCAGTATCTGGGTGATGGGGGGAGATTCAAGTGGTCCTAGTTGACCAGTTTTCCCGGGGGTGACCACAGCACTCCACAGTTTAATCCTTCCTCCCTTCTCTCCTGTGGGCTTTTTTGTTTGTTTTTGTTTATGTTTTGTTTTTTTCTTTTGAGACTGAGTCTTGCTCCAGGCTGGAGTGCAATGGTGCAATCTTTGCTCACTACACCCTCTGCCTCCCGGGTTCAAGCGATTCTTGTGCCTCAGCCTCCCAAGAAGCTGGACTATAGGTGCCTGCCACCACGCCCACTAATTTTCATATTTTTAATGGAGACAGGGTTTTGCTATGTTGGCCAGGCTAGTCTCGAATTCCTGACTGCAGGTGATCCACCCACCTAGGCTTCCCAAAGTATTGAGATTATAGGTGTGAGCCACTGCACCTGGCCTTTTTCTTCTCATCAGGTTACCTGGTACTCTCACTGGTATTGTCCAGTTCTGTCACAAAAGAGTTTGGCAAACTCATACTAGGAAACAGTTTTGAAGGCTCATGTCTGTAATCCCAGCACTTTGGGAGTCCAAGGCAAATGGATCATCTAAGGTCAGGAGTTTGAGATCAGCCTGGACAACGTGGTGAAACCCAGTCTCTACTAAAAATATAAAAATTAGCCCGGTGTAGCGGTAGGCACCTGTAATCCCAGCTACTTGGGAAGCTGGGACAGGAGAATTGCTTGAGCCCTGGAGGTGGAGGCTGCAGTGAGCAAAGATTGTGCCACTGCACTCTAGCCTGGGTGACACAGTGAGACCATGTCTCAAACAAAAACAAAAACAAACCCAGCTTATGGTACTTAGTATCCTTCTAAAGAGCGTTGGTAGGAAATGTAAATGCCTAAACCAAAGGAGTGAGGCACTGGTGGGAGAATTTTAGGCATTGATGGGTGTGAACTCTTTTTTGGGGGTGTTGGTTGTTTTGGGGAGTATCTACTGTCTCAAGTAACATTAGACAGTTACTGGTTTTACATACAGTTAAGATGTGCCACTCCATAGCTCCTTTGTATGGTCTGACAACATTACTACACAGCTAGTCCCAGTGAGGGAGCTACTTACAGACTTGTAGGTTGGTTTTACTTTAAGCAAACTTTGTACATAAAAGCCTTTATCTTTTTTTGTTTGTTTTGTTGTGTTTTCTTTTCTGAGACAGAGTCTCGCTCTGTTGCCCAGACTGGAGTACAGTGGTGCGATCTTGGCTCACTGCAACCTCAACCTCCTGGGTTTAAGCCATTCTCCTGCCCTCAGCTTCCTGATAGAGGGCACCACCAAGCCCGGCTAATTTTTTTTGTATTGTTAGTAGAGACGGTGTTTCACCATATTGGTCAGGCTGGTCTCAAACTCCTGACCTCAAATGATCCACTCTGCCTCTGCCTCCCAAAGTGCTAGGATTGCAGGCGTGAGCCACCATGCCCAGCCAAAAACCTTTTCCTATTAGGATTTAGCACTGATTCTTTCAAAATGATTTGTCACATCATCCCTTTAAACAGCCCATCCCTTAGTGCACTTCATTTTTTGTGCATTAAAAATTAAGACTATTGACTTCCTGCTGGCAAGGATTTTTTAAAAATTGACTCCTAAAATTGTGATTTGATACAAGTCTTCTAGGAAACATAACTTGTTTGAACTTTGTTTTGTTTCAGTCCATTAGAGAGTGATTTGGTGAAAGAAAGGTAGGGCTCTCTGTAGGATAATGGGGTATTGCTTTAGTTTATTCCCCTAGGGACTGCTTTAGTGGCCTTACATTCTAGATATTTATCTGGCAAATATGAGTGAGTCTTGGAGTCTTGACCAAAGCTTCATCATTGCTTTTTGGCAATTAATAAGATAAAGATCTAGACCTACCAAAAAAAATCCACAGCATCTACTAATTCTATTTTCCTAACCTGTGTTCTACCCTCCTCTGCACCTCCCCTTCGATTTGAGAGCCTCTGCTCTTAACTTCTCTGCTATACTGCCTCCCTTTTAATGTCCCTCAGCTAGAATTCAGTATAAAAAGGAAGGGATAGGAAAAAGAAGAAAGGGTGCCCACAGATGACAAATTTATCCGTAAATATGGTATACAACGTTATCAGGATTTTGTTGCCCAGCCTGGAGTGCAATGGTGCTATCTTGGCTCACTGCAACCTCCACCTCCCAGGTTCAAGCCATTCTTCTGCTACAGCCTCCTGAGTAGCTGGGATTACAGGCACACACCACCACGGCCAGCTAATTTTTTTTTTTTTGATTTTTAGTTGAGACATGGTTTCACCATATTGGCCAGAATGTTCTCAAACTCTTGACCTCAGGTGATCTGCCTGCCTTGGCCTCCTGAAGTGCTGGGATTACAGGTTTGAGCCACCGTGCCTGGCTGTTATCAGGATTTTTATATTAAGTGTATAGGTTCTGGATTTCAGCTTCTTGTGCCTAGCAACAGAATAAACAGAAATACCATGAATTTCTCAGGATCCTTTCATTTTCAGGGTTCTTTTGCCCTCTGTGGCATGTAATAGCAATACATAATAACAATAGCTAAAGGAAAAGACTTTTCTGTATTTCCCAATCCCTGGTGCTTTTTTCTTTCTTTTTTTTTTTTTTTTTATGTGTTAGTAAGTCTCAATCCTCAGTTATAATTTCTATTTATTGTAGAAAATAAGCCTTAGCCTCCCAAAGTGTAGGGATTACGGTTGTGAGCCACTGCACCTGACCCTCTTTCTTTCTTCTCTCTTTTTTGGCTATCTGCTTCTTAATCATTCTTATTTTTCCTCTGGTTTCTCTTGCATGTTCTTAGCTAAGCACGATTACCCTATTGTTGAACCTGTTTACTAGTTAGCCAAACATACAACTAAGATTAGTGTATAAGCATGGAGAGGGGGAGATATACCAGGGAACGAGTTGGTTACAATGTGATAAATTGTAGAGAGTGTTTTACTTTCATTTACCTCCTAACTGAGAGGTAACAGAAAGAAAAAAGGACCAGGCTGATATGATGGAAAGGCAGTGGATTAGATGTGTTCTCATTTCCACCCTGGCACACATAGGCAGTGTGAAGTTGGAATAATACTTTCCTGGTTCTCAGTTTTGCCATCAGTAAAATATCTTGTGTTATGTACTTCAGTGAATGGCATAACTCTGTCCACTCACCTGAGGCAGAATCCTTGGAGTATTAACTCAATTTTATCCCTTACTCCCCATATCAACTGAGATTTCTCAATTCCACCTTTTCAAGAACTCCTATCTTTTCTTCCTTTCCTTTTTAACTGCTCCTGACCTAATCCACATACTTATCCTCACCTGGAATACTGTAGCAGCCACCTGTTTAAATATCGAACCTCTCCAGTCCATTTCTCCACTAGTGATTTTTTGTTTATGTTGGCTAGTTACCAGGGTTTTCTTTCTTTTTTTATTATGGTAAAATACATATAACATAAAATTTACCATTTTAACTATCTTAATGTACAATTAAATGGCATTTACTATACTCAATATTGTGCAACTATTTTCAAAAGCATTTTTATCACTCCAAGTGGAAACCCTGTACTATTCCCAATTCTCTCCTCCCTCTTCATTCGTGTTTTATTTTGTTTCTTTTGTGGGTACCTATATGTATATTTGAGACAGAGTCTTGCCCTGTCACCCAGGCTGGAGTGAAGCAGTGGGCTCACGGCTCACTGCAGCCTCAGCCTTCTGGGCTCAAGTGATCCTCCCACCTCAGCCTCTCTAGTGGCTGGGACCACAGGCATATGTCGTCATGCTTGGCTAATTTTTGTATTTTTAGTAGAGATGAGGTTTTGCCATGTTGGCCAGTCCGGTCTCCAACTCCTGATCTCAGGTGATCTACCCACCTTACTCTCCCCAAATGTTGGGGTTGCAGATGTGAGCCATCATGCCCAACCAGTTTTATTTTTCATCCTACGCCAGTTAAATATCCCCCCCTTTCCTGCCGCCCCTGACACAGAGTCTTGCTTTGTCACCGAGGCTGGTGTTGCAGTAGCGTGATCACAGCTCACTGCAGTCTCAATCTCCCAGGCTCAAGCAGTTTTCCCACCCCAGCCTCCCAAGTATCTGGACTACAGGCACACGTCACCACACCTGGCTAGCTTTTGAATTTTTTGTAGGGATAGGGTTTCGCCACGTTGTCCAGGCTGGTCTTGAACTCCTGGACTCAAGTAATCTGCCTGCCTTGGCCTCCCAAAGTGCTGGGATTACAGGTGTGAGCCACCATGCCTGGCCAGTTTTATTTTTCATACTACCCTAGTTAATGGTCTCCATTAGTTTTATTTTCCTTTTTTTTTTGAGACAGAGTCTCACTCTGTCACCCCTTTTACTCTAAGCAAACTTTATATCTTATTAAAAAAAGATAAAAACCTAAATCTTTTTTTTTTTTTTTTTTTTTGATGTAA
>CAUYLG010047168.1:0-51988 GCA_963573385.1 Cacajao melanocephalus | reverse complement strand
AAGAGCTTGTTTCATATATCTGGGTGCTCCTGCATTGGATGCATATATATTTAGGATAGTTAGCTCTTCTTGTTGCATTGATCCTTTTACCATTATGTAACGCCCTTCTTTGTCTCTTTTGATCTTTGTTGGTTTAAAGTCCATTTTATCAGAGACTAGGATTGCTACCCTGGCTTTTTTTTTTTTTTTGCTCTCCATTTGCTTGGTAAATCTTCCATCCCTTTGAGTCTATGTGAGTCTTTGCATGTGAGATGGGTCTCCTGAATACAGCACACCATTGGATCTTGACTTTTTATCCAGTTTGCCAGTCTGTGTCTTTTGAATGGGGCATTTAGGCTATTTACATTCAACATTAATACAGTTACGTTTGAATTTGATCCTGCCATTTTCTTACTGGCTTCTTCTTTTGCCCGTTAGTTGACATGGCTCCTTCACTGCTTCATTGTTCTTTATCATTTGGTACATTTTTGTAGGGGCTGGTACTTGTTCCGTTCCCTGTTTAGTACTTTCTTCAGTAGCTCTCGTAAGGTAGGTCTCGTAGCGACGAAATCTCTCAGCAATTGCTTGTCCGTAAAGGATTTTATTTCTCCTTCACTTATGAAGCTTAGTTTGGCTGGATAAGAAATTCTGGGTTGAAAGTTCTTTTCTTTAAGGATGTTGAATATTGGCCCCTACTCCCTTCCAACTTGCAGGGTTTCTGCCGAGAGATCCGCTGTAAGTCTGATGGTCTTTCCTTCGTAGGTGACTCGACCTTTCTCTCTGGCTGCCCTTAGGATTTTTTCCTTCTTTTCAACCCTGGTGAATCTGACAACTATGTGCCTTGAGGTTGCTCTTCTTGAAGAATATCTTTGTGGTGTTCTCTGTATTTCCTGGATTTGAATGTTGGCCTGCCTTTTTAGGTTGGGAAAGTTCTCTTGGATAATATCTTGAAGAGTGTTTTCCAACTTGGATTCATTCTCCCCGTCACATTCAGGTATGCCATTCAAGCATAGATTAGGTTTCTTCACATAACCCCACAGTTCTTGGAGGCTTTGTTCATTTCTTTTCACTCTTTTTTCTCGAATCTTGCCTTCTCATTTTATTTCATTGATTTGATCTTCTATCTCTGACATCTTTTCTTCTGCTTGATTGATTTGGCTGTTGAAATTTGTGTATGCCTCGTGAAGTTCTCATGCTGTGTTTTTCAGTTCCATCAAGTCGTTTATGATCTTCTCTAAGCTGGTTATTCTAGTTAGCATTTTGTCTAAGCCTTTTCAAGGTTCTTTGTTTCTTTGCATTGGGTTATAACATTGTCTTTTAGCTCGGAGAAGTTTGTTATTACCCACCTTCTGAAGCCTGCTTCTGTCAATTTGTCGGATTCATTCTCTGTCTTTTTTTGTTCCCTTGATGATGAAACGTTGTGATCCCTGGGAGGAGAAGAGGTGTTCTGTTCTCTGATGGTTTCATCCTTTTTGCGCTGTTTTTTTCCCATCTTCGTGGATTTATTTCCCTTTAATCCTTGAAGTTGGTGATTTCAGGAGTCGTCTCTGAGTGGACTTTTTTTTCTGTTGAGGTAGGAGCTGTATCTTTTTTGGCCTGTAGAGGGTGCTGCTGGGCTCTCTAGGATTCAGTCAGGTTGTTGGGTGGGTGGTCCTTCGCTGGAGTTTATTTGCAGGTGAGATTGGCTCCGCCTTCCCAATGGCGTCTCTGCCAGAGCTCCATATTCCTGGTTGGGGTCAAGCTCTCTAGCGAGGGCTTCAATTTCAGTTCTGTGGAGGTGTGGCCTGCCAGGCATTGTGGTCCGTTTCCCTGCTTTCAACTCTGCCTCCCTCTGTGGGAAGGTCTGTCCCGCTGGCGTTAGTCCAAACTCCCGTCCAGGTCCCTGCGACAACTTACTGAGCTGCAGCGCCTACCGCGGGGCCCCATTGTCTGGCAGGGCTCTTGTGGACCGAGGGTTGCAGGAGTGATGAGGTAAGCACAGGATCAGAAACAGAGCACCGATGGTGCTAAATACCCCGACCCTCTGAGCTGGCTGCACTTTTCAGGTGGGGACGCACCCCCCCCCCATCTTGATTGGCCCCCCTGGGCGGCTCTGCCTTGCGGTTCCTTCCCTGGGCCTAATTCCAGTGCCCTATCAGTCCCACAGAAAAGAACCCGTCACCTGGTTTGGAATCGTGAAATCCTCTAGCCCTCTGCCTCTCATTCGCTGGGAGCTGCATTCTGGTGCTGGCTTTTCTCGGCCATCTTGGTGGCCCTCGTTGGAACACTTTTTTAAAGACCGGCAAAGGTGAGTAGAAAGCCAGATGTGAAATAGTTTGACCTCTTTGTCTGTCATACATACACATTTCCACACTTTGGAAAACAATGGGTTTAACCTTTGCTTAATGTTCTCCTCCAAACATCATGATTGAGTCCCTTTGGTTGCTTTCAGCTTTTTCTGGAGCACTGGCTCATCCTCTGGCTTCAGCTTTTTGGACGCTTTTCTTACAGATTCATGCTCTTCCCTTTCTTTGAGCACTGAGAAAGTAAAAAAGCCAGGAAGAAAGGCAACAATGCAGAAAATGCATAAAAAATAGCCAGCCAGTTTTTTAAAATGTGAAGAACAGAAAAGAGAGAGGCCTGAGGAGTTGGCATGAGCAGAAAGGAATGTTGTTGGCTGTTATAGATGGCAGAAGCTGCTGTTCTACTGAGATGATGGACTCCCCGAGGCCAGAGCTGCAGGAGACACACAGTGCTCTAGGAGCAGCCAGCCTGGGATGCAAGTTTTGACCACATTTGGAAAGTTCGGTTATTACAGGTATTTGTTTTCCTACTAAGTCCTGGGACAGAATCCCTTGTTCCTGGGCTGATATTGAGAATAGTGAGAGAAATGTTATATAAGGGCTCATTAAGTGCCAGATAGCATTAATATCATCCTTTAACCACCCCTATACCTGATCTGATTGCTCCTTACCCTAATCTTCCTCTACCATTCTCCTGATTAGAAACAGAATCGTCATTGCAATTTTTAAAATCTAATTGATAAGCGGGCATGGTGGTACATGCCTGTAGTCCCAGCTAGTTGGGAAGCTGCAGAGAGCCATGATCGTACCACTGCGCTCCAGCCTGGGTAACACAGCAAGACCCTGAGAAAGAAAGAGAGAAAGAGAGAGAGGGAGAGAGAGAATGAAAGAAAGGAAGGAAGGAAAAGAAAAAAGAAAATCTACTTGTTCTCACTTACCCTTGTCTGTCCCTTAGGAACAAAACTTCGTGTAATTTGTATCTCCCCTTTTTCCTTGTTAGCTAGTTTATCAAACCGATGGGAAAATTCATCCCATGGTAATACTCATGATTACCCAATGAGGTAGGTGGTCTTGGTGGGTCTCCATTTTACAGATGAGGTAACTGAGTTTTAGTGAATCATTGATTCATTAGTTCATTCATTCTGCAAATATTTACTAAGCACTTCTATTCCAGTAATGATGCAAAATATTGAAGATAAAAAGATAAAGTAGACATAGTCTCCTCCTGTAAATAGCTCATATCTAGTGAGAAGGAAAGGCACAAACAGATAACCCTTCCACAGCAGGGCGCGTCCAATGTCTTAGGTTGAGTGCCCCAGAAAGAGTCCCAGACAGCAATCCCAAGAAGTACCAGTAGAGAGTGAAAAGCTGAGACAGGCAAGGAAAGGAAATGAGTACAGGGTGTGCTAACAAACAGGGTCCTGCTGTGAGCAACTAAGCTCAGTCCCATTGGGAATCTCTCAGAGACAGCACAGAAGCTGTGTCAGTGATGTCCCATCTGAAGGCGAGAATTTAGGGTGTTTGCCCATTAATCTCTACCTTCTGGCCTGGCCTGACCTCTGGCCAAGTACATGCTTGGCCATCGACAGTAGAGAGTCATAGGTGAGCAGAAAACGATGATGGCAAGAGAATGTGAGCAGAGCACTGAGGATGTCTGTTATGTGCACTTACATACACAAGCATAGGCCATTACAGAAGCCCTGAAGAGGAGTCCCCAGCTCAGACTGGCTACGTCCAAGAAGTCTTCCTGGAAGAGGTGATGGAAGAACAGTATTCTAAGGGAACACCTTACTCCAGAGCCATTCAGTGAGGGCATGTGCAGAGAGGCCCTGATGTCTGGCCATGCTAAAGATTTTAGATGGAAAGTTCCGGCTAAGGTTAATAAAATATCTACTTATCACCCTACCCAGGGGGATTGGGAGGTTAAGAACAGGACAAGAACTCAGATGGCTAACAGATCCTTAGAGCGCTGTCCTCTCCAAAATTGAGGGGTGAGAGTGAGCAAGAGAGAAAGAGAGAGAGCGCACAGCAAGGAGTGAGTTTGTGTCTGCTTTTTGTAAAGAAACACAAGGACTTTTCTGGGTTTCCCCAAGACCCACTCCAGGCTTCTGTCTATTTACGGATTAGGTGGTTCCTCAGAACATCCTTCCTTCCAGAGCTGCCATCCGCAGCCCTGCCCAGCCCCTAGATGCTCACTGCGCTCACTCCGTCATAAGCACCACCTCCCAATTAGACCAAGGATGTGGCAATCGGGCTGCCCAGAATTGCTCTCCCCACCCTCAGCTTGCCCTGAGTAGCGTTCATATTGCACATTTCCCGACACTCAGAGAGACCCATTAATATTTAGCATGTTGCATTTCGAAAGCACTTTGCTAACGTGAATTGATCTTTTCGGCACCCACTTGTGAGGCAGCGCAGTACTGCCAGCCCTACTGGGGACATAAGGCTTTGAGAAGGTAAGCTACTTAGGCTAGGGCCATGGCTGGTGAGCGGTGGATCCAGATGAGAACCAAAGGTCGATGACACCAGTTGTCTGAGCCTCCAGGCAGACCTCCAGAGAGGCCACAACACCCCCTCCCTGCTCAGGATGTCTTGGAGCAAATCCAGCCCTCTGAAGGTTTAAATAGAATGGGCTTGTCATCTTTCAGATGGGACTATTCACAAGCCAGCTACTGCTTATGGAGTGCTTATGTGCCAGGAGCTGGGTACTTCACATAGATTGTATCATTTAATTCTCACAACCCTTGCCCACTTTCTATGGTGTCACTACTATTATTTTAGGCATCAGAAAACTCAGGTACAGAAAGATTAAGTAACTTGCTTAAAGTTGCACAGCTAGTAAGAAGCAGAGCTAGAATTTAAACCTGGGCTATTCAGCTTCAGAGATTTTAACTGCTATGAGTCAGCCTAAAGTGGGGTAGAGGAACCAAGTGAAGTGGAATTGCTCTTCGTGAAGTTCTGCCTACTCCCAGGTAATTCATCATATGCTTTGCAAAATTATTTCTAGAGGTAGAGGAATTAGGTGTAGGGAGAAGCTGTCTCCGAAAGTGTTCTTGAGGAATGAGAGTGTTAACTAAAGTTGTTGATTACTTGATTTTTCTTTTGGCTCCCCATTCCCAGGCCTCCCTAAAAGGACAGAGAGAGGACCAGTCCATCCAATACACAAGGACAAGGCCCTTGTGCCATGCATTGTGTTTAACGACGACGCTGGCTTTGGTGGGGTATAGACACACATACATAATTATGATCTGGTGGAGAGCACTAGAAGAATGATGAGAGCTCATTGGGAAGGCGGGTGGAGGGAGGAGGCAGAAGTGACTTGTTAGTCCAGGGAAGTTGGTAAAGTTTTGTAGAGATGACATCACTTGGATCCTGATGGAGGTGGAGGAAGGAGAGAAAGGAACAAGATGTGCAAAGGAAGCAAGGTGTGAAATAATGTAGCAGACTTGGAGAGCAGAAAAAATGCTTTCTGCCTGGAGCTGTCCTTCTTGGGTGGGGCCCCATAACCCTAGATGAGGGATTGGGTTACAAATTTTAGGGTGTTCCTGAGGATGTAACTCTGTGACTTGTCTAGCCAAATTCTCATCTTGGTAATACCCTTGTTAAATAGAAAGGATAATTGTAGCCAGGTGAGGTGGTGTGTGCTTGTAGCCTCAGCTACTCAGGAGGCTGAGGCAGGAGGATCACTTGAGGAAGGAGATCCAGACAAGCCTGGGCCACATAGGGAGACCCCATCACAAGAAAAAAAAGGATAATCACATAACAAATATTTAGCAAGTTTCTACTACAGTCTTTCTTCTATGTCTGTGGGTGATTGGTTCCAAGATCCCTGCGGACACCAAAATCCATGGATGCTCTAGTCCCTTATATAAAATGGTGTGTGCTGGGTGCAATAGCTCACACCTATAATCCTGGCACTTTGAGAGGTTGAGGTAGAAGGATTCCTTGTGGTCAGGGGTTCAAGACCAGCCTGGGCAACAAAGCAAGATCCTCATGTCTACAAAATTATTTTTAAAAAAATCACTGGGCATGGTGGCATATGTCTGTGGTTTCAGCTACTTAGGGCTCAAGTGGAAGGATTGCTTGAGCCTAGGAGGTTGAGGCTGCAGTGAGCTATAACTGCAGCACTACCCTTCAGTGGGCGGCAGAGTGGACTGTCTGTAAACAAAATTAACAAAGGTGGTGTAAGATTTGCATATAACTTACACACATCTTCTTGTATACTTTATTTTTATTTATGTATTTTATTTATTTATTTTTAGATGGAGTCTCACTCTGTGACCCAGGCTGGAATGCAGTGGCATGATTCCAGCTCACTGTAACCTCTGCCTCCTGGGTTTAAGCAATTCTCCTGCATCAGCCTCCTGAGTAGCTGGGAATATGGGTGTGCACCACCACGCCTGTCTAAGTTTTGTGTTCTGTGGTGGAGACAGCATTTTGTCATGTTGCCTAGGTTGGTCTCGAACTCCTGACCTCAAGTGATCCACCAGCCTCGGCCTCCCAGAGTGCTGGGATTACAGGTGTGAGACACAATGTCTGGCCTTATGTATTTATTTTTAATTTCAATAGGTTCTGGGAGAACAGATGGTATTTAGTTATATGAATAAGTTAGTGGTGATTTCTGAGATTTTGGTGCACCCATGATCCAAGCAGTATATACTGCACCCAATGTATAGTCTTTTATCTCTTGACACACCCCACCCTTTCCCCCAAGTCCCCAAAGTCCAATGTATCATCCTTTGCATCCTCATTGCTTAGCTCCCACATATGAGTGAAAACATGATGTTTGGTTTTCCATTCCTGAGTTACTTCACTTAGCATAATAGTCTCCAATTCCATCCAGGTTGCCTCAGATGCCGTTACTTCATTCCGTTTTATGGCTCAGTAGTATTCCATGGTATAGATATGCCACAATTTCTTTATCTACTCATGGATTGATGGGCATTTTGGCTGGTTCCTTATTTTTGCGACTGTGAATTAAGCTGCTGTAAACATGCACATACAAGTATCTTTTTTGTATGCCTTCTTTTCCTCTGTGTAGATACCTAGTAGTGGGATTGCTGGATCAAACAGCAGATCTACAAACTGTTTTCCATAGTGGTTGTACTAGTTTACATTCCCACCAACAGTGTAAAAGTGTTCCCTTTTCACTGCATCTATACCAACATCTATTTTTTTATTATAACCGTTATTGCAGGAGTGAGGTGGTATCACAATGTGGTTTTGATTTGTACTTCCCTGATAATTAGTGATGTTGAGCATTTTTCCATATGCTTGTTGGCCATTTGTATATCTTCTTTTGAGAATTGTCTATTCATGTCCTTAGTCCACTTTTGGATGGGACTGTTTGTTTTTTCTTACTGATTTGAGTTATTTATAGATTCTGGATATTAGTCCTTGTTTGGATGTAGAGACTGTACAGATTTTCTCCCACTCTGTGGGTTGTCTGTTAACTCTGCTGATTATTTCATTTTCTGTGCAGAAGCTTTTCAGTTTAATTAAGTCCCATCTATTTATCTTCGTTTTCATTGCATTGGCTTTTGGGTTCTTGGACATTAAGTTTTGCCTAAGTCAATGTATAGAGGGGTTTTTCCAATGTTATCTTCCAGAATTTTTATGGTTTCAGATCTTAGATTTAACTATTTGATCCATCATGAGTTGATTTTTGTATAAAGTGAAAGATGAGGATCTAGTTTCATTCTTCTACATGTGGCTTGCTAATGATCCCAGCACCATTTGTTTAGTAAGGTGTCCTTTCCCCACTTTGTTGGGTAGGGATTATCCTTTGGTAAGGATTACCCAACAAAGGATCAGTTGGCTGTAAGTATTTAGCTTTATTTCTGGGTTCTCTGTTCTGTTCCATTGGTCTATGTGCCTATTTTTATGCCAGTACCATGCTGTTTTGGTGACTACGGTCTTATAGTATAGTTTGAAGTTCAGGAATGTGATGCCTCCAGATTTGTTCTTTTTGCTTAGTCTTGCTTTGGCTACATGGGCTCCTTTTTTGGTTCCATACGAATTTTTGGATTGTTTTTTCTAGTTCTATGAAGAATGATGGTGATATTTTGTTGCAAATTGTATTGAACTTGTAGATTGCTTTTAACAGTATGGTGATTTTTCACAATATTGATTCTACCTATCCATGAGCATGGGATGTGTTTCCATTTCTTTGTGTCATCTATGATTTCTTTCAGCATTGTTTGTAGCTTTCCTTGTAGAGGTCTTTCACATTCTTGGTTAGGTATATTCCTAAGCATTTTTTTTTTTTTTGGCAGCTATTGTGAAAGGAGTTGAGTTATTGATTTGATTCTCAGCTTGGTTGCTGTTGCTATATAGCAGAGCTACTGGTCTGTGTACATTAATTTTGTATCCTGAAACTTTGCTGAATTCATTTACTAGTTCTAGGAGTTTTCCGGATGAGGCTTTAGGGTTTTCTAGGTATATGATCATATCATTGGTGATATGGTTTGGCTGTGTCCCTACCCAAATCACACCTTGAATTGTAATAATTCCCATGTGTCAAGGGCAGGGTCAGGTGGAGGTAATTGAATAATGGGGGTGATTTCCCCCATAGTGTTCTGGTAGTAGTGACTAGGTCTTACAAGATCTGATGGTTTCATAAATGTGAGTTCCCCTGAACAAGCTCTCTCTTGCCTGCTGCCATGTAAGACTTGTCTTTGCTCCTCATTTGCCTTTTGTCATGATCATGAGGCCTCCCCAGTCACATGGAACTGTGAGTCAGTTAAATCTCTTTCCTTTATAAATTACTCAGTCTCAGATATGTCTTTATTAGCAGCATGAGAACAGACTAATACAATCACCAAAGAGTGACAGTTTGACTTCCTGTTTACTGGTTTAGATGCCCTTTATTTCTTTCTCTTGTCTGATTTCTCTAGCTAGGACTTCCAGTACTATGTTGAACAAAAGTGGTAAAAGTGGGCATCCTTGTCTTGTTTTAGTTCTCAGGGAAAATGCTTTCAACATTTCCCTGTTCAGTATACTGTTGGCTGTGGGTTTGTCATAGATGCCTTTTTTTTTTTCATAGATGGCTTTTATTACCTTAAAGTATGTAGCTTCTATGCCAATTTGCTGAGGGTTTTCATCATAAAATAATGTTGGATTTTGTCAAATGCTTTTTCTGCATCTATTGAGATGATCATGTGATTTTTGTTTTTAATTTTATGTGGTGTACCACATTTATTGACTTACATATGTTAAACCATCCGTGCATCCCTGGTATGAAACCCACTTGATCATGGTGTATTATCTTTTTGATATGCTGCTGGATTTGGTTCTCTAGTATTTTACTGAAGATTTTCACATCTATGTTCATCAAGGGTATGGCTCTGTAGTTTTCTTCTTTTGTTGTATCTTTCCCTAGTTTTGTTATCAGGGTAATACTGGCTTCGTAGAGTTATTTAGAGAGCATTCCCTCTTTCTCTGTCTTGTGAAATAGTGTCAGTAGGATTAGTACCAATTCTTATTTGAATGTCTGGTAGAATTCAGCTGTGAATCCATCTGGTCCTGGACTTATTTTTTGGCAACTTAAAAATTACCATTTCAATCTCGCTGCTTGTTATTGGTCTGTTCAGAGATTCTATATCTTCCTGGTTTAATATAGGAGGGTTGCATATTTACAGGAATTTATCCATCTCCTCTAGGTTTTCTAGTTTTTGCACATAAAGCTGTTTATAGTAGCCTTAAATAATCTTTTGCATGTTTGTGGTATCAGTTGTAATGTCCGCATTTCATTTCTAATTGAGCTTATTTGGATCTTCTCTTCTTTTCTTGGTTAATCTTGCTAATGGTCTATCAATTTTATTTATCTTTTTAAAGAACTAGATTTTTGTTTCATTTATCTTTTGAGTTTTTGTTTGTTTGTTTCAATTTTATTTGGTTCTGCTATGGTCTTCATTATTTCTTTTCTTCTGCTGGGTTTGGGTTTGAATTGTTCTTGCTTTTCCAGTTCTGTGAGGTGTGACCTTAGATTGTTTATTTGCACTTTTTCAGACTTTTTGATGTAGGCAATTAATGCTATGAACTCTCCTCTTAGCACTGCTATTGCTGTATCCCAGAGGTTTTGATAGGTTGTGTCACTATTATTGTTCACTCAAAAAATTTTTAAATTTTCAGCTTGATTTCATTGTTGACCCAATGATCATTCAGGAGCAGGTTGCTTAAATTCCATGTATTTTCATGGCTTTGAGGGCTCCTTTTGGAGTTTATTTCCAATTTTGTTCCACTGTGGCCTGTGAAAGTACTTGATATAATTTTGATTTCATTAAATTTACTGAGACTGGTTTTGTGGCCTATCATATGGTTTATCTTAGAGAATGTTCCATGTACTGATGAATAGAATGTATATTCTGCAGTTGTTGGGTAGAATGTTCTATAAATATCTGTTAAGTCCATTTGTTCTAGGGTATAGTTTACGTCCATTGTTTCTTTGTTGACTTTCTGTCTTGCTGACCTGTCTAGTGCTGTCAGTGGAGTATTAAAGTCTCCCACTATTACTGCATTGCCATCTACCTCATTTCTTAGGTCTAGTAGTAACAGTTGTATAAATCTGGGAGCTCTAGTGTTAAGTGCATATATACTTAGAATTGTGACATTTTCCTATTGGACTAGTCCTTTTATCACTATATATTGTTTCTCTTTGTCTTTTTTAACTGCTGTTGCTTTAAAGTTTGTTTTGTCTGATATAAGAATAGCTACTCCTGCTTGCTTTTAGTGTCTATTTTCATAGAATATCTTTTTCTACCCCTTTACCTTAAGTTTATGTAAGTCCTTATATGTTAGGTGAGTCTCCTGAAGACAGCAGAAACATGGTTGGTGAATTCTTATCCATTCTGCCATTCTGTATCTTTTAAGTGGACCAGTTAGGCCATTTACATTCAACAATAGTATTGCCTGAATACCTTGTGTTTTTTTAATTGTGTTATTTTTATATAGATCCTGTGAGATTTATGCTTTAAGAAGGTTCTATTTTGGTGTATTTTGAACTTCTGTTTCAAGATTTAGAGCTCCTTTTAGCAGTTCTTCTAGTGCTGGCTTGGTAATGGCAAATTCTCTCAGCCTTTGTCTGAAAAAGACTATCTTTCCTTCATTTATGAAGGTTAGTTTCACTGGATACAAAATTCTTGGCTGATAATTGTTTCGTTTAAGTAGGCTAAAAATAGGAACCCAATCCCTTCTAGCTTGTAGAGTTTTTGCTGGGAAATCTTTTGTAATCTAAAAGGTTTTCCTTTATCGGCTACTTGATGCTTTTGCCTCATAGCTCTTAAGATTCTTTCCTTCATCTTGACTTTAGATAACCTGATGACCATGTGCCTAGGCAATGATCCTTTTGCAATGAATTCCCCAGGTGTTCTTCGAGCTTCTTGTATTCGGATGTTTAGATCTCTAGCAAGTCTGGGAAATTTTTCCTCAATTATTTCCTCAAATATGTTTTCCAAACATTTAGACTTATTTTCTTCCTTGGGGACACCAATTATTCTTAGGTTTGGATATTTAACACAGTCCCCAACTTCTTGGAGGCTTCATTCATTTTTTAAGATTCTTTTTTATTTGTCTTTGATGGATTGGATTAATTTAAAAGTCTTATCTTAGAACTCTGAAGTTCTTTCTCCTTCTTATTTGACTCTATCACTGAGACTTTCCAGTACACTTTGAATTTCTCTAAGTGTGTCCTTGATTTCCAGAAGTTGTGATTGTTTTTTATTTATGCTATCTATTTCACTGAAGAATTTAGTTTTATATCCCATATTATGTTTTTGATTTAAGTTGGACTTCACTTTTCTCTTGTATCTCCTTGATTAGCTTAATAATCATCCTTCTGAATTCTTTTTCTGGCAATTCAGAGATTTCGCCTTGGTTTGAATCCATTGCTGGTGAGCTGGTATGATCTTTGGGAGGCGAGGGGAGTAAGAACCTTGTTTTGTCATATTACCAGAATTGTTTCTCTGGTTTCTTATTTGGGTAGACTTTGTCAGAGGGAAGATCTGGGGTTCAAGGGCTGCTATACAGATTCTTTTGTCCCACAGGGTGTTCCCTTGATGTGGTGCTCTCCCTCTTCCCCTAGGAATGGGGCTTCCTGAGAGCCAAACTGTAGTGATTATTTTTGCTTTTCTGGGTCTAGCTCTCCAGTAAAGCTACCGGGCTCTGGGCTAGTACTGGGGAGTGTCTGCAAAGAGTCTTGTGATAGAATTCATCTTCAGGTCTTGCAGCCATGTTCTGAAAAGAGTCTTGTGATGATAGAATTCATCTTCAGGTCTTGCAGCCAGCACCTGCTCCAGTGGAGTTAGCAGGGGAGTGAAGTGGACTCTGTGAGGATCCTTGATTGTGTTTTTGTTTAGTGTGCTGGGTTTGTGTTGGTTGGCCTCCAGCTATCTATCTACTAGTCTGTTCTCATGCTGCTAATAAAGACATACCCAAGACTGGGAAAGAGGTTTAACTCACAGATCCACATGGCTGGGGAGGCCTCACAATCATGGCAGAAGGGGAATGAGGAGCAAAGTCATGTCATACATGGTGGCAGGCAAGAGAGAACTGGTGCAGGGGAACTCTCATTTATAAAACCATCAACTCTCATGAGATTTATTCACTACTACTAGAACAGTATGGCAAAAATGCCCTTATGATTCAATTATCTCCACCTGGCTCCACCCTTGACATGTGAGGATGATTATTACAATTCAAGGTGAGATTTGAGTGGGGACACAGCCAAACCATATCATTCCACCACTGGAACCTACCAAATCTAATGTCCCCACATTTCAAAACCAATCGTGCCTTCTCAACAGTCCCCCAAAGTCTTAACTCATTTCAGCATTAATTCAAAAGTCCACAGTCCAGAGTCTCATCTGAGACAAGGCAAGTCCCTTCCATCTATGAGCCTGTAAAATCAAAAGCAAGTTAGTTACTTCCTAGATACAATGGGGGTACAGGCATTGGGTAAATACACCCATTCCAAATGGGAGAAATTGGCCAAAATGAAGGGACTACAGCCCCCATGCAAGTCCAGAATCCAGCAGGGCAGTCAAATCTTAAAGCTTCAAAATGATCTCCTTTGACTCCATATCTCACATCCAGGTTATGCTGATGCAAGAGGTGGGTTCCCATGGTCTTGGGCAGCTCCACTCCTGAGGCTTTGCAGGGTACAGCCCCCCTTCTGGCTGCTTTCATGGGCTGGCATTGAGTGTCTGAGGCTTTTCTAGGTGCACAGTGCAAGCTGTCAATGGATCTCCCATTCTGGGGTCTGGAGGATGGTGGCCATCTTCCCACAGCTCCACTAGGCAGTGCCCCAGTGGGGACTCCATGTGGGGGCTCTCACCCCACTTTTCCCTTCTGCCTCTACTCTGTGTGGGGGCTTTCACCCCATATTTCCCTTCTGTACTGCTCTAGCAGAGAGGTTCTCCATGAAGGCTCCACCTCTGCAGCACACCTCTGCCTGGACATCCAGGCATTTCCATACATCCTCTGATGTCTAGATGGAGGTTCACAAACCTCAGTTCTTGACTTCTGTGCATCCACAGGCTGAACATCATGTGGAAGCTGCCAAGGTTTGAGGTTTGCATCCTCCAAAGCCATGGCCTAAGTTGTACCATGGCCCCTTTTACCCACAGCTGGAGCAGCTGGCACATAGGGCACCAAGTTTGTAGACTGAACACGCATGGGTGCCCTGGGCCTGGCCCATGAAACCATTTTTTTTTTCTGAGGCCATCAGGCCTGTGATGGCAGGGTCTGCCATGCTAAGGTCTCTGACATGCCCTGGAAACATTTTCCCCATTGCCTTGGTGATTATCATTCAGCTCCTTGTTACTTATGCATATTTCTGCAGCAGGCTTGAATTTCTCCACAGAAAATGGGTTTTTCTTTTCTATTCCATCGTCAGATTGCAAATTTTCCAAACTTTTATGCGCTGTCACCCCTTGAATGCTTTTCTGGTTAGAAATTTCTTCCACCAGATACCTTGAATCATCACTCTCAAGTTCAAAGTTCCACAGATCTAGGGCAGGGGAAAATGCCACCAGTCTCTTTGCTAATACATAGCAAGAGTAACCCGTATTCCAGTTTCCAACAAGTTTCTCATCTCCATCTGAGACCACCATAACCTGAGCTTTATTATCCATGGCAGTATCAGCATTTTGGTCGAAGTCATTCAACAAGTCTCTAGGAAGTTCCAAACTTTCCCACATCTTCCTTTTCTCTTCCAAGCTCTCCAAACTGTTTCAACCTGTTACCTAGTTCCAGTCACTTCTACATTTTTGGTTATCTTTACAGCAGCACCCCACTACCTGGTACCAATTTACTATATTTGTCTGTTCTCACACTGTTAATAAAGACATACCTGAGACTGGGTAATTTATAAAGGAAAGAAGTTTAATGGACTGGACTCACAGTTCCACATGACTGTGGAGGCCTCACAGTCATGGCAGAAGGCAAAGGAGAAGCAAAGTCACATCTTATATGGTGGCAAGCAAGAGAGAGCTTATGCAGGGAACTCCCATTTATAAAACCATTAGATCTCGTGAGACTTATTCACCACCACAAGAACAGTATGGGGGAAACTGCCCCCATGATTCAATTATCTCCACTTGGCCCCACTCTTGACACGTGGATATTATTACAATACAAGGTGAGATTTGGTTGGAGACACAGCCAAACCATATCAAACCAGGAGGTGCTGCTTTAAAGAATGCATAAGCTGCAGTCCTATAGGGAGGATTCATACTTGAACTAGGTACACATGGTTAAGTATTCATATTTCTCAGGCAGTGGGAAAGGCCATAGAGTTCCCAAGAGATTATGACCTTTGTCTTTGGCTACCAGGGTGGGTAGAGAAAGACCACCAGGTGGAGGCAGGGATATGTGTGTCTGAGCTCAGCCTCTTCTTGAGTGAGGCTTGTTGTGGCTGCTGTGGGGATGGGGGTGTGGTTCACAGTCCAATGGAGTAATATTCCCAGGTCCCCCTGGGAACCTCTTATGGCTGCCTCTGCTGAGTCATGCAGCCTGCCAGGAAAGTGCGGGAAAGCTGGCAATCACAGGCCTCACCCCACTCTTATGCAGCCCGCAGTTTGAAAGGCTGGTCTCACTCCTACTGTGCCCCTCAACAGCACCGAGTCTATTTCCAGGCAGCTGGTGACAGGGCTGAGAACTGCCCCAAACCACAAGCCTCCCCACTGAGAAAGCAAGCAGACTCACAGTGTTACTACATCTCAGGGAGCCTGCAGTGGTGATCCAGTTATTTCAAAGCGTCTGTGGATTCTCTCAGCTTTCCTGGTACGTTCCTGTGGTAGTTATGGAAGCAAAAGTTTATAAAAGTTTATGACATGAGTCTCCACATGCTGCTCTGTCCCTCCAAACAGGAGCTGTAAGCTAATCCTCCTTCCTATCCACCATCGTAATCCCTTCCTGTATACTTTAAATCACACCTAGGTTACTTACAATACCTAATACAATGTAAATGCCATGTAAACAATTGTTATACTGATTGTTTAGGGAATAATGACAAGAAAAAATTCTGTACAGGTTCAGTACAGGTGCAGCCATCTTAAGTCTAACCACATCTTCTATCCAAGGTTGGTTGAATCTGTAGGTGCAGAGCCCATAGACATGGGGGGCCAACTGTATATGCAAGGCACTAGGTGCCAGTTGATTGTGGACCATGCCTTTTTGAGTGCCATGGGGCCAAGGGAGAGGGTCTGGGACTGTAAAGTTGTGTCCTGGGAAGGAAACCTTGAAGAAGAGTCACTCTGTCTCTACCAATCTCCTAATTGAGAAAAGAATCAGCATCGCAGTTTAAAAAATCTAATTGTTCCTTACTCTGATCTGTCCCTTAGGAGCAAAACTTTATATAATATATATTTATCTTTTTCCTTGTTAGCTAGTTTATGAAACCATTTTCCATCCATGATATGACTAAATATTCATGATTAGCTGATGAGGTAGGTGGTCTTGGTGCGTCTCCATTTTACAGATGAGGAAACTGAGTTTTAGTGAATCACCTAAGGTTACATGCTTTATAACAGTAGACATTTTCAGGGTCCTACTCTCAGGTTTGCTCCTGTACCCATTAGCTTTGCCTTCTAGCTCCTGCCAGGTGCTCAGCACAGCTTCTATTCAGTGCCATGGGCCCCTGGAAGCACCTTGGAGTGAGAGATGTGGCTTGCTGCACATTCTGAGGCAGTAGTTGAGACGTCAAAATCAGGGCATAGATGATGCCATGTTAGAACCAAAAAGTCTAGCTCCAAGCTCTAAATATCTGACTGGCTTGGTCAGAGCTGAGCTGTGAGGTTCTATGTGGAAGAAATTACCAGACTATTAGTCAATTATAGCTCTAAGGAGTCTTTGTTCTCAGATAATACAGTCAAGATGAATGTGGGCATAAGATTACCAAGCCCTACCCCTGAAATGGGCATTGTGGCATTGGATAGATCTCAAGGCTTAGTTGCAAGCCTTGAGATCAAGAAGTGGATAGACCAGCCTTGGTGGAGGAAAGCTAATTGTGAGGGAGTGTATGGATATGGTGCAGAGTGGGGAGAAGTGTTGGTATAGCTCACAATTGAATATTAGCTTCTGATGCTATGGCCTCAAGCACAGAGATTCCACCTAAGCGATAGTTGCTACCATGCCCTTTTTAAGGTGGCTTCAATTAGATCTGGAGTTCTCTGGGTTCCTAACTTGGGCTTTGGGGTCTGTCAGAGTTCTCTATCCTGCTTTTCCTCAGGTATTAAATGTAAGCTACACGTTGATTCCCTACCCTCCTATTGTCTCCCAAAATCTTACCTTTCCTCCAGTTGATGCCTGGACCCCTGCAGTTCTAAGTAGCAGCACTTGCCCACGCTAGCCATAAGGGGAGAATCTAATACCCAAAAGCCCAGTAAAATTTGGATCCTCTGTGCTTATGAGCTGAAAGTAACAAAAACAAAGAATCCTCAAGTTAGGAGGGACCAATCACAGCCACATTTCCAAGGGGAAGGCTTATTTAGTCCTGCTGTCCTGATAACATTTTCTCCTCCATCTTCCATACCATATGGGTAATTACAATATTGGGAGAGTATTGAAACTCAGAGGAAATTGTAAAATGTCCCCCAGCAGGGTTTGGTCTTTAGATAACCTTATAAACACCTTTTTTTTGTCTTATATATCCCTTGTTTAAACTGTACATTTTGAAGCTAGGCTGGAGATAGTCCTGCCCTAGTCACCAAGCAAACAGGCAACATGCAATTCTTAAGTGTCTGAGAACCAATATCCTCTATTAGCTATCACAGGACTCTAAAGGGTCACATTGCTGAAACAGGAAGATCTGGCACCAGGAACATCTGTATTAGAGGTGGTATACGACAGTAGTTGACGGCTCAGACTCTGGAGCCACCCTGTCTTGGTTCAAATCTCAGGTCTGTCACTTATTAGCTGCATAGCCTTGGGAATGTTATGTAATCTCTCTGTGCCTCAGCTTCCTCCAATGTAAGATGATGACATTTATAGATCCTACCTGGTAGGGCTATGTGAGGATTGACTCCATTCAGGCATGTAAAGGGTTTAGCACAGCTCTTGGCACACATTAAGCCCTTGTTAACTGTTAAATGCTGTTAGTGATGAAGGGACAGTGCGTTTCCTCCTCCAGAGTGTTTCTTTCTCTTCCTTATGTCTTTGAGACCCACCCCTGACCTTCTCCCTAGTTTGCATTTTTGAAGCCAGCTGCTTCAGTATCCCCTCCTTCTTGTCTGGGATGCAAAAGAAAAACAGCTTGCACATGAGCAATTTTTAAAAAAATATTGCTTATAGCATCGCTGTAAACCAATACACCACAGCTCATTTTATCCAAGAGCTAAGGGCCTTTTAAACCAGCCATTTCTTATTTATTCTGTTAAAACACACACACACACACACACACACACACACACACACACTCACAAGGTCTTTGGTTTCGTGTTCCTTTATTGTATTTTGTAAGGCACTGAGCACATATTGGATGCTATGTAAATGTGAAATACTCTAACAATAGTAACTGAGACAGATGAGAAACTCGAGGAAGCAAAGTCACCATTTTGAATTTAGTGTTTTATTGATGGGCTGAGTGATTTGGGAGAGACAGTGTGGCTCCGAGGCTAAAGAGCCCATAGGGATTCAGAGGGCAGAGGTTTGAATCTCAGTCATAGCAGCAGCTCTGAGTAGCTCTGGCAACCCCAGGCAAGCAGCTTCCTTCCCCTGGACCTCAAATTCTTCCTCTGAATACTGGGCTTAATGCCACAAAACCATCTCCCAGGGATGTTAAGCCGGGGCTGCTGTATGTGGTTGTGCAGAATGTGTATTGCACAAGGGCACTAGCTAAGAGGGTAAGTGGTGGTTGAAATCTAGTCCACACTCTGCACCCTGGTGATGGGCCATGACCATCTGGAAGAAGGGAGCACTTCTTCCGAATTTGCATAAATCTACTATATGGGCTAGTAGAGGCCTTGTATTAAGGAATGTGACAGTGATGAGGCACAGAGTTTAGCATGTAAAATGGATAAGTATTCAACACAGCTATAGTATGCCTCCTACGTACAAGACCTAATTGTAGGGGCTGAAGATACAGAGATGGATATAACCTATTACTGCCCTTGGGTCCTCTCTTTTTTTCACCAGCCCATTCTCCTCTATATTCAATCCATCAGCAAGTCCTGTTGACTCGATAGGTCAAATCCACCCACTTCTCTCCATCCCACTGCAAGCACTTTGTTTCCTTATTTCTCACCTAGCCTACTGCAACAGATGGGCTCCCACTTCTCCAGTCTTCTAAACCAAAGCAGGAGCAATTGTATTAAAATGTGAATCACATAACATCATCCACCTTTTAAAACCCCTTTTTTGGTGGCTATAATTAATCCAGGGGTTCTTATCATGGCCTTGAAGCTGTGCATACCCAGCTCTAATTACCACCTCAGGTCATCTAGACCACTCAATCCACACTCTCCCCACCCCAGGAAAACTGACCATTGTGTTCTTCAAGCAGCCTGGCTCTTTCTTTGTGTGGTCTGATCCCTTTGGCTAGAGCACTCTTTCCCTGGTTCTCCATCTCTTTCTCATCCTTCAGTGCTCAGGGGAAAGGTTGCCTACTCAGAGAGGTCTCCATAGACCATCTTGTTAAAGTAGAATAGTATTTTATGTCCACCACTATATTCACTGGTTCTTGTATTCCTTTAAAGAACTACCTGAGACTGGGTAATTTATAAAGAAAAGAGGTTTAATTGTCTCATGGTTCTGTAGGTGCTACAGGAAGCATGGCCAGAGAAGCCTCAGGAAACTTACAGTCATGGCAGAAGGTTAAGGGGAAGCAGGCACATCCTACACGGCTGAAGCAGGAGAAAGAAAGAGAGTGGGGAGGAGAGTCACTTTTAAACAATCAGATCCCATGAGAAATCACTATCCTTAGAACAGCAGAGGGGGAATATGCCTACAAGATCCAATCACCAGACCCCACCTCCAACATTGGTGATTACAGTTCGACATAAGATTTGGATTGGGACACAAATCCAAACCATATCAACTGTCATTCATGGCCAGGATGTCTACACACAGCAGCCTTGCTCTATTTGAAAATATAGAGTTCTGACTGGATGCAGTGGCTCACACCTATAATCCCAGCACTTTGGGAGGCTGAGGCAGGTGGATCACCTGAGGACAGTTCAAAACCAGCCTGACCAACATGGTGAAACCCTGTATTTACTAAATACAAAAAATTAGCTGAGGTGGTGGCACATGCCTATAATCCCAGCTACTTGGGAGTGGGGCAGGAGAATCACTTGAACCTGGGAGACAGAAGTTGCAGTGAGCCAAGATTGCGCTGTTGCACTCCAGCTTGTGCAATAAGAGTGAAACTCCATCTAAAAAAAAAAAAAAGGAAAGAAAAAGAAAAGAAAAAGGAAGTGTAGAGTTCTTTGTTTATTTCTTGTCTTATCTGCTAGATTGTAAGCTCCATGACCGTAGGGACTACGCTTGTGAGTTCTCCACTGTGTGCCCCCTCATCACCTTGCTAAGTCTCTGGTGCGCAGTTATAAAAATCAATACGTATTTGCTAAATGAAGTTGATACAAGGAATTCTTCTAATAGAGGAGTTGACATTACAATGTGATGTAGATGTGTGGTATGACAAAGGCATTGGTATGCTAGTAAACTGGCTCTTCAACAGCAACAACAACAACAAGAAGCCTTGATTTGTCATTTGCTGATTTCCATGGAGTATTTACCCACACACACATCACAAACCACAGCAGATTTCAAACTACCGACGGCTTAAACAGGCTTGCAAAAATTCCTGAACATCTAACGGTTGTCTCTTCAAAGCTGGTATGAGGCTGGGGGTGGTGGCTCATGCTTGTAATCTCAGCACTATGGGAGGCCAAGGTGGGAGGACTGCTTCAGCCCAGGACTTTGAGCCCAGCCTGGGCAACATAGTGAGAATTCATCTCTATTAAAAAATTAAGTAAATAACTAATAAATAACAAAGTTGGTATGAGCTGGCTCTAGCATATCACTGGAAGAGAGGCAAACATGGGTGCAACGAGTGCCCAGGAAAAGGGCACTAGTTTATCTTGGCAGGGGTGGGGAGCAGAGTTCAGCAAAGGCTTCCTGGAGGAGATGATACTTGATTTGTGTTTTGAAGGGTGGGTATGTTGGCTCTGACCTGATACCTCTAAACTGGATAACATAGTCCTGTTCCTTGTGGGCCACATTTCACTGTTTCTGGGTCGCCTACTCAGCCCACCGCTGTATGCCTGAGGCTTATCATCTGACTCAGCACAATCCTCAGAAAATCCTTTCATGTGGCTGGTGTTTTACTGGGTTTGCTCTGAATCCCACAGCAGAGAATTAGACAGCAGTAGAAGTTAGTCAAGTGAGAAGAGGGAGGGTTTTTCAAACAGAGGGATGGCTTATGCAAAGGTTAAAGAGCAAGTGCTACAGCAGTTTGGTAAATCTAAGATGTCTGTGGGAGGGAGTGGAGGAGATTAGCTTCTGACAGGCTTTGTTTGATATGGTAAGGAGCTATAAACTGATTCCCAATCTGGGCTGGGACAAGTGGCAGAAAAGGGGAAAGGCACCAGTTATAATACTTTTCCTCCATAACTTTATTACAGCTGGTAACTATAGGTTTTTTGTTGGTTTTGATTTTTGGTATGAAATCATTTGATTAATATCTGTCTCTTCCAAGAGAATGTAAACTCCACAAGGGCAGGTAATATTCTGTTCACTGTTGTTTTCTCAGTACTGGTACATAGCAAGCAACAAAACATATTTTGTTGAATGACTGAATCACCAGGGAATTTTATTTTATTTTTGAGACAGGATTGCCCAGGCTGGAAGGCAGTGGCACAATCATGGCTCACCATAACCTTGAATTCTTGGGCTCAAGTGATCCACCTACCTCAGCCTTCCAAGAAGCTAGGACTACAGGCTTGTGCCACCATACCTGCCTAATTAAAAAAAAATTTGTAGAGATGAGTTCTCCTTATGTTGTCTAGGCTGGTCTAGACCTCCTGGGTTCAAGCAGTCCTCCCATCTCAGCCTCCCAAATTGCTAGGATTACAGGCATGAGCCACCACAGTGGGTTTCCTGGGGAACTGTCAAAAAATGCCCATGTCCACCTACCCTACTTTGCTATAAATCTTCCTTCACTGAACCTCCTAGTCACAGTACGGAATTCTAATTGCCTGATGAGTTCTTCCTGCCCACTACACAAAAAACACCAATTTAATAAGACCATGGCAATGCAGTAAAGAATTTAATTGATGACAGAGTTATCACTCAAATCAGTCTCTCTGAAGGCTCAGAGGTTAGGGTTTTTATGGACATTTTGGTAGGCAGGGGGCTAGGGAATGGGTGCTGCTGACTGGTTGGGGATGAAATCATAGGGATGTGGAAAACAGTCCTCATGCTCTCATTCCACCTCTGGGTGGGGTCACAGGAGTAACTGAGTCATGAGTGAAGAGTCCTGGTAGGGTCAGTCTGAAAGATATCTCAAAAATCAATTCAGGTTCTACATTAGTGATGTTATCTATAGGCACAACTGGGAAAGTCACAAATTCTGTGACCTCTGGCCACATGACTCCTGAGCAGAAAGGGATTATGGAAACTACACTCATATTTTGGCAGAGGTTAGGCCCCTTCCATAATCCTGCTCTTGTAGTCTTTCATTAGTTTTACAAAGGTAGTTTTTGGTCCTCAAGCAAGGATTCAGTTAGTTTTAGGGAGGGACTATTATTATCCTTGTTTTCAAGTTAAACTGTAAACTAAATTCCTCCCAAAGTTAGTTTGGCCTATGCCCAGGAATGACCAAGGGCAGCTTGGAGGTAGAAGCAAGATGGAGTTCACTACGGCAGATTTATTTTACTGTCATAATTTTGCAAAAGTGGTTGCAGGATGAGAGTGAGAGTAGTAGTGAAGCATGAAAAGGCCAGGAAACAAACCTCTCAAACACTGAACTGGGAAGTAAGGGGTGACTTATTCAGCCGGGAGCAAGGTGGCATAGCTGCCTAATAGCCAAGCTTGTCTAACAAAGGAAATCTCTGCCTTTATAAAGGCTTACAACTCTAGATATTACATGTGAAAGGGTCTTGGGTTTACAGCTCTAGAATTTACATGTGAAAGAGTCTTAGGCTTACAACTCTAGAATTTACATGTGAAAGGGTTTTAGGCCATGGAGTAGGGTGGGGTACAGTGACTTAGGTGGGGGGTTTGTGTTTAAGTAAAAACAATGCCTTCTGGAAAGATTCCTCCATACCATGCCTGCAATCTACAGGAAGGTGATTAAAGGTGGCCCCCCGTCTGCCAGTCTTTACTTCTGCTATTGAAATGCAATGTGGAAGTCAAGGGGGAAGTAGTCTTAGATGCTTAAGGGTGATTAAGGGTCTCCTTCCTTACTACGGCTGGCATTCACATTTAGTAAAAGCTACCCAAGGCATTCATCTCATTTTTCTTCCCAAACTCAATCAAGTAGAGTCTTTGAAGGATTTTACCACATTGTGACTTGATTAAAGTTGCTGTTTGGGCCAGGCATGTGGCTCATGCCTGTAATCCCAGCACTTTGGGAGGCCAAGGCCAGTTGATCACTTGAGGTCAGGAGTTTGAGACCAGCCTGGCCAACATGGTGCAACCCCATCTCTACTAGAAATATAAAAATTAGCTTGGCGTGGAGATAGGTGCCTGTAGTTCCAGCTACCCAGGAGGCTGAGGCAGGAGAATTGCTGGAACCCAGGAGGTGGAGGTTGCAGTGAGCCAAGATTGTGCCACTGCACTCCAGCCTGGATGACAGAGGGAGATTCCATTTCAAAAAAAAAAAAAAGTTGCTGTTTGCATAAATGGCGCTGAGCAAGTAGGGAAGACTTAATAAAAGTACTGAGATCAGTAAGGAAGCCCTTGCAGTAATCAGCAAAGAAATGATGTGGGTGGGAATTAAATCAGTGGCACTAGGTATGAACAAGGAACCGATTCAAGAAGTACTTGGGAGATAGAAGCCACAAGGTTTGGTGACCATTTGAATATAGGAGGAAGAGGAATTGAGAAAGGAGGGAATCAGGTTAGAGTGAATATCAGTGTTAAAATGTGTGCACTGAATGAACAGACCCTTAAACAGGCTTTGTGTGAGCAACATGGCTGTTTATTCACTTGGGTGCAGGTGGCCTGAGGCCGAAAAGTGCGTCAGGGAAGGGTGGTGGGATAGGAGTTGGTTTTATAGGTTTGGGATGGGCAGTGGGAAAGTTACAGTTTAGGGCAGTTTTTTGCAAGCTGGGAGGGGGTCATAGGGTGTGGAGTTGACCAAGTCAGTTACAAAGTCCAATAGCCTTATCAATTATGGAGGGAATAAGAAACAATAGAGAATGTCTCAAAGTTAAGTCGGGGTTGATTTTTTCTTCCTCTTTTCATGGTCTTCCAGTTACTTTAGATTTTCCAGGAACTCATCTGGAATGTCCATGCAGGTCATGGAGCTTAACGTGGTGTCCATGGCACTGTCAGTCAGCCTAAAAGAATTTACAATTAATGAGCAGGGAGGAGGAGTAGTAGTTCACTTTTTTGTTTTGTTTTTTTGAGACGGAGTCTTGCTCTGTCTCCAAGGCTGGAGTGCAATTTTGGCTCACTGCAAACTCCACCTCCTGGGTTCAAGCAGTTCTCATGCCTCAGCCTCCCGAGTAGCTGAGATTACAGGTGCCTGCCACCATGCTCAGCTAATTTTTGTATTTTTAGTAGAGAGAGGGTTTCACCATGTTGGTCAGGCTGGTTTCCAACTCCTGACTGCAGGTGATCCACCCGCCTCGGCTTCCCAAATTGCTGGGATTACAGGCTTGAGCCACCATGTTTGGCCCCAGTAGTTCACTTTTCGAGGACATTAGAGATGCCTGTGGGCATGGATGAGGAGAGGTCTAGGAAGTTGGGAATACAAACAGTGAGCTCAGGTGAGAAGGGGCTGGAGTGTCCTCTCTCCCACCCCAATCCTAAGAACTCTGGTAAACACCAGTGTTTAAGAGGTAAGTTAGAAGAAAAGCAATTCTTGAAGGAAATCGAGTAGAATGAATTGAGAGAAGGAAAACCTGGATAATGTCATAGAAAATACGTGATAATGCCCAATAGCGTCAAATGACTAAAGCTTGAGTTAGATGAGTCCGAAAATACCTCCAAGGAGTTTGGCAACAAGGACACTGATGACAACACGACATATTCATTCCACGGGGGCGGAAGCTGCAGTGCGGAGTGAACACAGCTGAGCAAGTAGAGACAGACTGTAGATGATCTTTTTCAAGAAACTTGGCTGTGAACGGAGGAAGTAAGTCGGTATGATTGAGTGGGATGTGAGGAGATTTGAGCACATATATAGCTGAGAGGAATGAGGGAGGGTTGAAGGGACAGGAGCGTAAACGCCCTTCGGAACTCGCCATTTTGCCAGCTTCTCCCCACGTGACCTGGACGTAGTAGGCGCAGGCCGGGCCTCGCGGAGACTACAACCCCCAGAAGGCCCCGCGGCATTGCAGGGAGGAGCCGAGTCCTGGCGCGAGCTCCAGCGGCGCGAGCGGAAGAGCTAGAGCTTCGCGGAGACGTCGGAAGCGGCGAGCGACTGTGCGCGGGTAACAACTAGCCCCACATCCCCTCCCTCCGTACCCCAAGCTAGGACTTATAATCCCCACTTCTTCCTTCACAACCCGGGACAAGACTTCCGTTTCTTCGTTTGTTACGGATAGTTTTTTCCTCACGTGACGCGCGGGGCCGTCCTCCCGCCTGGGGCGGAGGTTACTGGGAAGCTCCCGCCTTCCGACCCCTGCGGCCCGGCGTTTGCCTGGGATCGTTTGCCGTCAGTGGGGTCTTGTGTTCGCTTTAGGTGCTCGCCCCAAGTGCTTCCAGCGGAGAAGACTTGCTTTTTCTGGGTTTCAACAGGTATTGAGCGGGGTCCCTGGCCACCCCTTCGGGGCTGCGGCGGCGTGGGCTGTAGAGGGTGCCCCCGAGACGATCCCGGGGCTGCTGGCGGTTTCCGGGCTTCGCTTCGAGCCTCGCCAGTGAGCCTCCTCCGCTGCCTGGGAGCCTCGGGCTACGGGCTGGGAGTGAGCAATCTATAAAGGAGCATGTACTTCCTCCTTTTTCTTACAAGGCCTTCGAAAAACCTCAAGTCCGATCTTTAAAGTTTGTCGGTGTAGCCGCGTCTCAGTTGTGTACGTGAAGGAACACAGGATTTGCAATCTGATGTCCTGGAAGAACTCGCAGTCTGCCACTTGGCTGGACCAGTGATCTTTTGTACAGTAGTTTACTGCAGCCTCGGTTTCCTTTTCTGAAAAGTAGGGATAATGTTCTTTGCCCTGCTGCCTTCCAGGGTTGTTGTGGACTTCAGCAGAAGTGATATTTGTGCAAAAGCTTTGAACTCTAAATATGTTTCAGGTATAAGCTTGCCATCTTCCAGTCTCCAGTATAGGTTAGTTGAGTTTTAAAACACGTTCATGTCTATAGAAAGATCACATTAGTTAATAAATAGGGGGAAAGTGTCTTTAGAAACGAATCTGAACCATACAAATGTTTTTATGCCAGGTTCCTAGTGAAGAGGTGACCTTAGGGCGTTGCCACCTGTGGAGTCAATTTAAAAATTCATCTGGATTTTAAGGCCCACCAGAATTTAGACTCTTCTTCCTCAGCACACACAACTGTCTACCCCTCTTGCTGTGTTATAACTTTCCTTCAGCATCACACAGGTACAAGCATCTCAGAAAGCAGTAAATGTTACTCAGATATGGTGGTGCTACAGCTAATACCTGTCCCCAGCAAGTCTTGTGTCTTGTGTCACAGTTAAAATTTAGAATATAAATAGCCAAATATTCCATTCTGTTTCCTTTTTTTGATGTTAGGCTTTGAGACTAAGGAAGTTGCTTATTGTCTTATTTTTCCCCTTGTAGAAAGTGGTAGTTCTGCAATCAGTTTTTCTGGGGGGTGGGTAGAATCAGGATTTCACTATGTTGCCCAGGCTGGTCTAAACTCCTGGGCCCAAATGATCTTCCCACCTCAGCCTCCCAAAGTGTTGGTATTACAGGCGTGAGCAACTGTGCCCATTGTGCCCAACTCTGCAATTAATTTTTAAAGGGGTATGAGAGTATAGTAATTAGGTATTTTTAGCCTGTGTTTATTCTGAATTTATTGATTGAAGAATACTTGAAAATGGTTCAAAAAACAAGACAGGATGATAGTAAAGTTCATTAGCTCATTGTACAAATTTGAGCAAATTTGAGTTCAAATCCTGGTTCTGTGACTTACTACAGGTTGGAATATCCTTATCTGAAATGCTTGGGACCAGAGTGTTTCAGATTTCAGATTTTGGAATATTTGTGTATACGTAGTGAGATATCTTTGGGATAGGACCCAAATCTAAACATGAAATTTATTCAAGTTTCAAATATACCTTATATACTATTAATAATTATTAAAAATATTTTTGAAAAATTTCATGTTAATTTCATGTTAATAATTTGTGGCCAGGTGCGGTACCTTTTGCCCGTAATCCAGGCACTTTGGGAGGCTGAGGCGGGTGCATCTCGAGGTCAGCAGATGAAGACCATTCTGGCCAACATGGTGAAACCTCATCTCTACTAAAATACAAAAAGTTAGCTGGGCATGGTGGTGTGTGCGCCTGTAGTCCCAGCTACTCAGGAGGCTGAGGCAGGGAATCGCTTGAACCTGGGAGGCAGAGGTAGCAGTGAGGTGAGAAGATCGCGCCATTGCACTCCAGTCTGGAGACAGAGCGGAGTCTCAAAAAGTTTTTGGAGCATTTTGGATTTCGGATTTTCAGATTAGGGATTCTCAACCTGTAGTTTTTGATTTTGGGCAAATTAATTGACTTCTCTGAGCCTGTTTACTAATCTGTAAAATGGAGATAAATAGCGTATGTCATGAAGTGTCTACAAAGAATAAATGAGATGTGACCGTAAATGGCTTAGTAGTGCTGGGCACAAATAAAGCTCTCATTTTGTTGCCGTTGTTATTGATGATTGTGATAATAGTGATGATGATAATTTTAGGTATTTTCCTGAAATTCCATTTATCCGTAAAATGGATAGTCATCCTTAATTCTAAAACTTTAAGAAGTACTGTAAATGGAAGTTCTCAGATTGCAGTTTGTTTTTTTAGCAATTGCATTTTGTATAGAAATTATGTTAGATTTTTTTTTTTTCTATTTTAGAGGTTCCTAAAATGCTGTTGTGCAGAATTATTGGGCTTTGCTGTGTTTTTGTTTTTCTAGAGATTCTAAATGTGGCTTTGTACCTAATTTGTTGAAATTGAACTGGTGCTTCATTTATAACCTGTAGTAAGAATGCACTTCTGTACCTTGTAGCAGAACAATTATCTGTCTTTATGACTCAGTTATTGACTAGGATAGACTTTTATGAAACAGTTTTGTCTTCTTGCCTTATTTTTATTTTTATTTTTATTAAGCCAGACTATTTGACTTTAAAATTTCAGCCCATTGGATAGGGTCTGGGAGACTTGGTGACCTTCATTTTTTCAAAATGGCATTTCTTAGTGACTGATGCTAATGATGGCATTGGTGTGTGTGTATCTGTAGGGAGTGAGAGTTGAGAAAAACCAAGGAGGAAAGTCTTGTAGAGAAAAACGGTTTGTTGGTCAAGGCAAAGTCTTGGAGTTTAGAATTGAAATATGTATTTTTTACTTCCTTCAAGTGCCATATTGACTACCAGATAGCTGCAAATACCATATGTTCTAAGCAGATTTAGATGCTTAGAAAATGTTTCCTTTACTCGCTTTTTTGTTGTGGTATCCCTGGGCTATGTTTTGCCAGCTTCTTTCTTACCTTTAGTTATGAATCAGCAAGATAACTATTTTTTCACACCAGACTTGTATACAAAGCTGTGACAGTAGAAAATCACTTCCATTAAAATGTACTTCTTGTGTTATAATGTGTTAATTTTTCCTTTATGTTTTAATCTTAAACACTTTGGCTGGGCGTGGTAGGTCACTCCTGTAATTCCAACACTTTGAGATCCTTTTAGGTAGGCTCACTGGAGGCCAGCAAGAGTCTGGGCAACAAAGCGAGACCTTGTATGATTAAAAATAAAAAATCGATTAAACACTTGTTCCTTGACTGTTTTTTACTTAAAAGGAATTTTTGGAAGTTATACTAATTCTCAGTTACAGTGTGTGAGTGTGCATAGTGAATGCTCAGTAATGAGTGTGCTGAATAGTTCTGAATAGGAACATTTTGTTGGTTGTCCTAGGTCACTGAGGCGCAACTCTGGAGAGGCCATGTATCATTGTGGCAATAACCTATGCTTTGGAGTCAAGACAGACCAAGGTCTGAATCCAGGCTCACTAGATGTAACTTTGGTACATACGATCATTCTGAATTCAGTTTCTGATCATCTGAAAGACAGGTTAGACTAATCCTGCATGGTTGAAAAGATGAAAAATTATTTGAATAAGGCACATACTAGCCAGGTTTAGTATAATATTAAAGATCGGGGTGTTACTACTATTTTTAATTTTTTTTTTTTTTTGAGATGGAGTCTCGCTCTGTTGCCCAGAATGGACTGCAGTGGCATTATCTTGGCTCACTACAACCTCTGCCTCCCAGGTTCAGGGGATTCTCCTGCCTCAGCCTCTTCAGTAGCTAGGACTACAAGCACGTGCCACCACGCCCAGCTAATTTTTTGTGTTTTTAGTGGAGATGGGGTTTCACCATATTAGCCAGGATGGTCTTGATCTCCTGATCTCAGGTGATCAGCCCACCTTGGCCTCCCAAAGTGCTGGAATTACAGATTTGAGCCACCACACCCGGCCTATTTTTAAATTTTACTATTTTTTTTTCCAGAAACGTACGGATTTTGTTGATACATCTATATTCATTCCCCTAATGCTTCAATGATCAGTGTGTTTCTTAGCCAAGGTTAAGGTTGTTGACTGTGACCATGGAACCCTGAAACACACAGCAAAGCTAATTGGCCAACATGGAGTTTGAGTCTGTGACCTTGTCCTCATTAGCTCCATAGGCTAACTATTCACAAATATCTCACCAGAATGAATGAAAAGACTGGTATATTTTTTATTTGGCCCTCATGCAACTCATTAGACATAAGTAAATGAACTAGTGCCAGAAGTAAAAGGATAGATTTTTCATTAGCGTATATAAATAATGATTAGCTCTTACACTGTGTATAAAACCGGTGACCTGTAGGATGATCTTTGACAACCCCACTAACCTAAGCTATCATTCAGACATTTCTTTTAGTTGTTGAATTACATTTGTTGTAGACTTCTCACCTACAGGAGAAGTGAGAAGAAACGGAGCTAGGCTATTCATGTCTTGAAAGAGTACTCTCCTTCATGTCTTGAAAGAGTACTCTCCTTGTGTTGTGCTACCCACTAGGAAATGTGCTCTTCGCTAGTGCAGAAAACATTTAGAGTTATCCAGTAATGAGGCCAGCAGGATGGATGAAGCTTGGGAAACTCCTAAGAGCTTATTGAATTACAGAGAAATTCCAGTTGTCAAAGCCTTAGATCGAAGAAAAGTTATAGGGTGTTACTCAGCAGCAGTAAGCCTGCATTTGGAGAGAATTTTCTCCTCTCTTAATAAAACATGGACCAATTGCTTTGAGTTTGCGGTGTCCATTTTTCACTGTCTCATGCTAGCCTTCTGTATAGTTTTTCATTCTTCAAATTCACCCATCAGTTTTATTAATATTGTTCTTCTTGTATCTTTTTTTTTTTTTAATGCCAAATACGGCTGGGTTGGGACTAGGGATAAAAACAGAAGCAGAGACGCACTGTTGGAAAATAGATTCTAGTATCTAGTATTGTGAGGTTTCTGAATAACACAGGTCAAACTGAACATGATAATACGAATTTTTGGGATAGGCAAATGGCTGACAGTTCATGACCATTTAACCTGTGCAGGTAATAAGGGCAAAAGGTGTATAGCACTCCTTAATGTCACATTTGCCTCTTAGAAAAGAATCTGAACGTGTATAGGGTTAATACTGGCTTGCAGTTATGCTGTTTCAAGTTCTTTGCCATGGAATGCCAGAAGATTCTTAAAGAAGGGAAGCACTTGGATTTATATCCTGACTTCTCAAATTTTATGGCAGTAGTCCTGTTTCTGTTTTCTTATCTTTAAAATAGGGTTAATAACCAACTCTGCTTGTTTATAAATATTAAAAGGAAAAGTAAGCAAGGATGTCTTGAAAATGAGGTGGATAACTGCGGGAGAGACTGAAAGGCAGAATCCAAGAGAAGAGCTCAAAGACACCTAATACACATCGTCGTAGAGACACATGCAATAGGCAGAGAGAGAGAGTCAGTCAGAGACAGAGAAGTAAAAAACACTAAGAGGGATAGTCACCTGGGCAGAGTTAGAGAGCAGGGGAATCAGAGATGTGGAGAGAAGGGCAGAGTTAGGAATGAGAGACAGACATGCAGGGAGGGAGACAGAAAGAGTGAATGGGGCGGGGGGACGGGGGAGGGAACAACTAGGAGGTCATGACCAAGATGGAGAGCTTATTGAGTTAGTTTTTGCCTGTTATTTGAGAAGGACTGTATATATTTATAGGTGGCCAGGAAGGGGAAAAGAAGCAGATATTAATAGTAAATCAAGTTACATACTTAGAAATTTTTATTATACTAACATTTTTTTCCTTAAATACTAAATTTATTTTGCATATTCAACATGCAAATATCAAGCTGGTTTACTTATTACAAACCTGTTAACTACTTACTTCACCTCTTAGTGTCATTTAAACACATTTTAAAAATTTAAATAAGAGTAATAATATTTTTTTCTCAAAAAATTCTAATACGTAATTTACTGTAGAAAACATGGCAAATACAGGAAATTTAAAAGTACAACAGAAAACACTCATAAATCTAAACATAACATATAATGAGGCCCACATTTTTCATGTTTTTTTCCCCCAGTCTTCTTTTTCTAGGCATTTCCTCTACTTTCCTAAAGGAATCAAATGCTGTTTATAAGTCCAAAAGGGAACTATAACTATTTGTGGCAGAGTTAACTTTATAATCCTGTTTTGGCACTTAGGTACTTTATAAACTATTTGTGTTCCCATTTTATTTCTTCTTTCTCTAGATTGTAAACTTTTAAGTATAGACTGTTATTCATCTTTGTGTCTTACAACTCTGGCAAGGTGTCTTATATATCATAGGTATTCAGGGTATATTTGAGATGAATTGTTAAGTCTCCTAAGTAGACACTGCCTTATTTTAAACAGGTCTGCCAAATTGCACATTGGATTGAACCTTCCTTAAAGTTGAAAAAAACTTGATTTTAGGGGTGGGGTGTGTGTGTGCGTGTGTGTGTGTGTATATGTGTGTAATGTGAAGCTACTGAACTGGGAAAGGGCACCTTTTCTCTGGTTACCTTTTGTGTGTGTGTAGCAAGCCACTCCAAAACGTAGCCACTCCAAAATAGCCGTTTTATTGTGCTGTGGATGTGTTGGAATTCAGACAATACAGTTTCTGCACAGATGGCTTGCTTAAGCCTTAGCTGGGAAGATTCGAAAGCTGGTGGTGACTTGATGGCTGGTACTTAGAATCTGGAGGCTTCCTCTCTCACATGGCTGGTGATTGATATTGGTTGTTCCTGGGAACACCTGCCTACCCACATAGGCTAATGTGAGCTTCCTTGCAGCATGGTAGTGGCTGTTTTCTAGGAGTGAGCTTCTAGAGAAAACCAGGTGGAAACTGCATTGCTTTTTGTGACCAATTATTAATGCGTTTAATTACAAAATATTTTGCCTAGACCCTGGTTGGTATATTTTGTGACATATGGAACGTGTGCCATATTAACCTTTTCTAAATCTGAAAATTTCTGATTTCTGAATTTTATCTGGTCCCACAAGTTTTGGGTTAGGGATTTTGGACTGGAATTAAAAACCTGGTGTTAGAAAACGGTGAGTTTGTTAGCCTATTTTGGTAGTTCTAACCTTTTTTTATCACCTGAATCTTCCCAGAACTTTTGTGCTTCCATTTCACATTTTCATTTCAGAAGATCCAGAAGGAAAAGAACTAGTCTTGATTCGTTTATATGATCAGTACTTCTCTCTTACCATCCCACATAACTCTTTCAAACTTGTGACCATCTCTCAATATGTTCAGAATTTTTAGTGACTTTTTACACCTCTTGGTCCTTCGTGTGAGAACCAGTGATTTAAATTAAGTACTGGAATTGACAAGACCCAGGAGCCATGTAGTTCTTGGTTTTTGCCTCCAGTGTTGTCACTGTGACATTGCTGTTCTTTCCCTTTTTGCCATATTATTTCTTTTTTGTACTGTGTTTCTTGTTTGCTTCCTTGGGTATCCTGAAACTTTTCTTTGCTTCTAATATGTTATTGAGTGACAGTGCTTCAAAAACTGGGATAAGATCTTGGCTGCCAGTTTACTAACTTGCAGTTCGCCCTCAGTGGAGAGAAAACATTAAGTTCAAGGTTGAGGAGTTTAATCTTTGACTTCATAATGTCATGTAGTTTTAACTTTGTAAATTATTACTTTGCCATAAATTCAGTATATGACTGTACATTACAAAATATTCCAAACAAGGTCTAGGACAGTACTTTGTTTTTTTGGGTTTTTTTGAGTGTTGTTTTTTTGTTTTTTTTTTTTTTTGATACAGGGTCTCGTTCGGTCACTCAGGCTGGAGTGCAGTGGCGTGATCTCGGCTTTCAATACTACCTCCACCTCCTGGGTTCAAACAGTTCTCCTCCTTCAGCCTCCCAAGTAGCTGGGACTACAGGTGCATGCCACCACGCCCGGCTAATTTTTTGTATTTTTAGTAGAGATAGGGTTTCACCGTATTAGCTAGGATGGTCTTGATCTCCTGACCTCATGATCTGCCTGCCTCGGCCTTCCACAGGGCTGGGATTACAGGCGTGAGCCACCGTGCGCTCGGCCTAGGGCAGTACTTTGTAATGTAATTAAACACATGAATAGTTTATATGTATTCATTATAGAGGATTTGGAAAATACAACCATATTTTCACCACTGGAAGTAACTGTTAACATTGGGGTGTATAACCTGCCATTATGTTTTCTAATTGTCTATTACAGTAGCACACACACATGTAAATTGGAATCTCTTGCTGTTATATATAAACTTTGTATCCTGCTTTAAAAATATATAATGAGTTGGGGCAGTGGCTCGATAATCCCAGCATTTTGGGAGTGCCAAAGTGAGAAGATTGCTTGAACTCAGGAGTTTGAGACTAGCCAGGGTGACGTAGTAAGACACATCTCTACAAAAAAAATGTGGAACGTTGCATGAATTATATTACTGGGCAGTAATATTTTTTATTTTATTTATTTATTTATTTTCCAAGATGGAGTCTTGCTTTGTCACCCAGGGCTGGAGTGCAGTAGCACGATCTCAGCCCACTGCAACCTCTGCCTCCCAGGTTGAAGCAATTCTCCTGCATCAGACTACCAAGTAGCTGGGATTACAGGCACAAACCACCACAGCCAGCTATTTTTGTATTTTTAGAAGAAATGGGTTTCACCATGTCGGCCAGGCTGGTCTCGAACTCCTGACCTTGTGATCTGCCCACCTCAGACTCTCAAAGTGCTGGGATTACAGGCCTGAGACACAGTGCCCAGTCTGGTCAGTAATCTTTAGATTTGTCTTTGTTTTGGATGGTAACCTAGGAGATGGGGGTTCAAATTCTGGCTTTGTCCTTGCCAAACTGAAAACGAGGGCAAGTTATAGGATACCTCTGGGCTTCCATGTTTTTGCTGTTATATTTCCTAAGTATTTGACACAACAATGTTATGAAAGTTAACCCTCTGCTTATAACATTATTCATACACAAAAGAAGTCCTAGTCTGCTCTGTCTTTGAGATTCTTCCAATTCTACTGCTGAATGATCTCTAAGTTGAGAAATGCAAAATATAGCAGTATTTATTTGAGGTTATTTAGGCTTATGGAAGAGAAGGATCTTGAAGAAAATTAAAGAGTAACAAATTGACTGGAGGGGACAGAAGAAAACTCTAGAGGGAATGGTGTGAAGTTGGGAGCAAGGATGATTATAGTACGTGGACTGAGTGAGACAAACAAGCGATCTTAACAGTATTCCACAAATAGAAGTATGAAATTTACTGATGGGTAGTAAGGAGATGGGATCTGTTAAATTTCTATGTGTGTGGGGGTAATGAAGAAGAATTAAGGGGCAATATTGAAGGCTAGGCCGAAAAACTTAGATTTGATCCAATAGGTGGCAGGACGTCTGTTGAGAGTCATATAATGAAAACAGTGTTTGACTAAGGCTGCATTGGCAACTTTGTATGTTTGGTAACCTCAAGTAGAGGGAGTTGCTGAATAGTACAGTATTTCAGTTGTACTGTGGAATAATGTGGAAATAGATGTAGGAATAATGTAAAAATAGGAAACGTGATACCTCTTTTGGAAGAAGAACAATAAGATGGGGTTAGAACTGGGAGTCAGAGTAACTCAAAATATTGAGCCTGACGTATCAAGTGTATTGTGTCATTGATAGTGGCATTGGGAAAGGATCTCAGATATATCTTGGAGAAAGATAATGAGTTCAATTTCTAATATATTCAGTTTTAGATATTAGGTTATTTAAGTGGTAGTTAAAAAAGTCTGGTGCTTTAAAAATTTATGACTAAATGAATGCTGCCGCTTTTAAGGTAATGTTTTTGAGGATATGCATTTATTCTAGCAAATAAATATTGTTTGGAATTTGTCTTTTGAAGCTGCTTTTTAGAACCTGTAGAGCCACATAGAAAACCATTCTCATGACTTGATGGTCACATCCCTTGTCCCCAAAAGAATATGATCTCACTTGGTCACCCATCTATTTACCATACATATGTCTATGTAATAATTGGCAGTTCCTAAAAATTAATCTGCAGAAACATAAAATTTATTACCATGGAGGATATTTTAATGACTATTGTGATTGTTGGGGACACTAAAAAGTCTTAAGCTGTGATAGCATCTGTTTTTGGTTTCAGCTTTGTTGACAAATAGTTCACATACGATACAATTCACCCATTTTTTTGGTGGAGGGATACATGTGATAATAAATTTATATAATTTGGAAAGATCAAATAAGAGTAAATAGGGATATCTGTCACCTTACACAGTTGTCTTTTCTTTTGTTAAAAACATTTGAAATATGTAGCAACAGATTATTGTAAACTTTAGTCATCCTATTGATCTATCAAACACTAGGTCATATTTCTTCTATCAAATTGTATGTTTGTATCCATCAATCAGCCTCTTTTTATCTTCCCCATCCCTACCCCTTCTTGGCTTCTGGTATCCGCCAATCTACATTCTATCTTCAAGATCCACTTTTCAGATCCCACATATAAGTGAGAACACGTGATATTTGTCTTTTGGAGCTTGGCTTATTTTATTTAATGTGATGACCTCTAGTTCCATTTATGCTGCTCCAAATGACAAGATATCATTCTTTAAAAATTTTTTTTGTTCTTCATATATTTTATCCATTGATGGACACTTAGGTTATTCCATATTTTGGATATGAATATTGCAAAAAAAATAACATAGAAGTGCAGATGTCTCTTTAATATATTGATTTCCTTTCTTTTGGATATATATCCAGTAGTAGAATTGCTGGATCATATGATGATTCTATTTTTCATTTTTTGAGGAACCTCCATACTGTTCCCCATAGTTGCTGTATTAATTTACATTCCCTCCAAGAGTGTAGAAGAGTTCCCCTTTCTCCATATTCTCAGCAGCATCTGTTATGCCCTGCCTTTTTTATAAGAGCCATTTTAACTGGTGTGAGATTATATCTCACTGTGGTTTTGATTTGTATTTCTCTGATGAATAGTGATGTTGAACATTTTTTTCATATACCTGTTGGTATATGTTGATATATGTTGTGTTTTGAGAAACGTCTGTTCAGATCTTCGGCCCATTTTAAAATCTGATTTGTTCTTTTGCTCTTGAGTTGTTTGAACTCGTTATATATTCTCGTTATTAATCCTTTGCCAGATGGATAGTTTGCAAATATTTTCTCCATCCTATGGGTTATCTCTTTACTTTGATTGTTTCCTTTGCTGTGCAGAAACTTTTTAGCTTAATGTAATCCCATTTGTCTGTTTTCCCATGGTTGCTTGTGCTTTTAAGTTCTTACACAAAAAATCTTTGCCTAGGTCAATGTCCCAGAGCAATTCCCTAATGTTTTCTTCTAACAGTTTGATAATTTCAGGCCTTACATATTTAAGTCTTTAATCCATTTTGGTTTGATTTTTGTATATAGTGAAACATACTTTCTGGTTTCATTATTCTCCATATTGTTATCCAGTTTTTCCAGCACCATTGGTTGAAGAGACTGTTCTTTCCCCATTTTATGTTCTTGGTGGCTTTGTCAAAAATAAATCGGCTGTAAATGTGTGGACTTACATTTGGAGTCTCTGTTTTATCCCATTGGTCTATGTGTCTGGTTTTTTTTTTTGAGACAGATTCTCACTCCATCACCAGGTGCCAGGCTGGAGTGCAGTGGCACAACCTCGGCTCACTGCAACCTCTGCCTCCTGGGTTCAAGCAATTCTTCTGCCTCAGCCTCCCGAGTAGCTGAGATTACAGGTGTGTGCCACCACGCCCAGCTAATTTTTTTGTATTTTTTAGTAGAGACAGGGTTTCACCATGTTGGCCAGGATGGTCTCGATCTCTTGACCTCGTGATCCGCCTGCCTTGGCCTCCCAAAGTGCTGGGATTACAGGCATGAGCCACCGCGCCCAGCCATGTGTCTGTTTTAATGCCAGTACCAGGCAGAGTTTTTCAGTATAATTTGAAGTCAGATAGTGCAATACCTCCAGCTTTCTTCTTTTTGCTCAGGATTGCTTTGGCTATTCAGGTTCTTTCGTTATTCTTTATAGTTTTCGTGATTGTTTTTCTGTGTCTATGAAGAATGTCATTGGTATTTTGATAGAGATTGCATTGAATCTGTAAATTGCTTTGGGTGATACTGTCTTTTTAATTGTGTTACTTCCTCTAATTCATGACCATGGAGTATATCTTTCCATGTTTTGGTATCGACTTCAGTTTCTTTCATCAGTGTTTTATAGTGTTCCTTGTATAGATCTTTTACTTCTTTGGTTAAATTGATTCTTTATAGCTATTAGAAATGAGATTGCTTTCTTGCATTCTCTTTCAGATTGTTAGCTATTGGCATATATGAATCTACTGATTTTTGTTGTTGATTTTTGTGTCCTACAACTTTACTGAATTATCAGTTCTAAGAATTTTTTGGTGGAATCCTTAGGTTTCTCTCTGTATAAATCATTTTGTCTGCAAAGAGGGACAATTTGACTTCTTCCTTTCCAGTTTGGTGCCCTTTATTTCTTTCTCTTCTCTTATTGCTCTGGCCAGAACTTCCATTATTATGTTGAATAAAAGTGGTAAATGTGGGCATTGTTGTCTTGTTCCACATTTTAGAGGAAGGGCTTTCAGATTTTCCCTGTTCAATGTGATGTTAGCTGTGGGTTTGTCATATATATCCTTTATTATTTTGTATATTTCTTCTATACCCAATGTGCTGAGGATTTTTATCAGAAAGGGATATTAGATTTTATTGAATACTTTTTCAGCATCTATTAAAGTGATTGTATGGTTTTTTTGTTCTTGGTTCTGTTAATGTGATGTGTCATGTTTATTGATTTGTGCATGTTGAACCATCTTTGCATCCCTGGGATGACTCCCACTTGATCATGGGAAATGATCTTTTAAATGTGTTGTTGAATTTGGTCTGCTAGTATTTTTTAATCTATGTTCGTTAGTGATACTGGCCCATAGTTTTCTTTTTTTGTTGTGTCCTTGACTGGTTTTGTTATCAGGGTAATGCTGACTTTGTAGAATGAGTTAGAAAGTATTCCCTCTCCTTCAGTTTTTTGGAAGAGTATGAGCAGAACTGGTATTCTTTGAATGTCTGGTGAATTCACCAGTGAAGCCATCAGGTCCTGGGCTTTTCTTTAATGGGAGACTTTTTATTATGGCTTCAATTAGGCTATTCTTTATTGGTTTGTTGAGGTTTCCTGTTTCTTCATGGTTCAATCTTGATAGGTTGTATATGTCCAGGAATTTTATCAGTTTTGTCCAGGTTTTCCAGTTTGTTGGCATATAGATGTTAATAATTGTCTCTAATGATTCTTTGTGTTTATGGTCTCACTTGTTTTGTCACCTTTTTCATTTCTGATTTTATTTATTTGGGTCTTTTTTTCTTAGTTTAGCTGAAGTGTTGTCGATTTTGTTTCTTTTTTATTTCATTGGTTTTTCTATAGTCTAAATTCTATTTATTTCTTTCCTTCTAATTTTGGATTAGATTTGTCCTTTTCTAGTTCCTTGAGGAACATTGTTAGATTGTTTGAAGTCTTTCTGCTTTTTTTATGTAGGCATTTATTGCTATAATGTCCCTCTTACTGCTGCTTTTGCTGTATTCTATAGATTATAGTGTGTTATATTTCCATTTTTAGTTGTTTCAAGAAATTTTTAAATTTCCTTAATTTCTTCATTGATCTTTCAGGTGTTGCTTAATTTCCATATGTTTGTGTGTTTTCTGAAGTTCCTCGTTACTAATTTTTGATTTCATTGCATTGTAGTCAGAAATGATACTTTACATGATTTCTGCTTTTTTGAATTTGTTCAGACTTGTTTTGTGGCCTAAGATATGGTCTGTTCTGGAGAATGTTCCATGTCTAGATGAAAAGCATGTGTATTCTATGGCACTTGGGTGGGATGTTCTAGAAATGTCAGTTAGGCTGATACGTTCTAGTGTGTAGTTTAGTTCTGATGTTTCTTAAGTTCCAGAGACTTAAATGTGATAGAAGTTCATGTCTGTAGAGTTAGGAATTACAGAAGTAGTAGTTTAGAATGTTTGTTGATGTTTTTTTGTCTAGATGATCTGTCCTTTACTGAGAGTGGAATGTTGAAGTACCCTGCTGTTAATGTATTGCAGTCTATCTCTCCCTTTAGATCTATTAACATTTGCTTTTTATACTTGGCAGCGCTGGTCTTTTTTCCTCCTCTAATTGTGTATTTTCAACTAGCTCTTAGTTCACTGATTCTTTCCTCTCTGTGATCCTTTCTGCTGTTGAGAGCCTCTGATGACTTTTTCAGTTCAGCAAATGTATTTCTGAGTTCCAGGATTTGATTTCTTATACCATTTCAATCTCTCTGTTAAATTTCTCCAATCAATTTCTGAATTGGTTTTCTATGTTGTCTTGGCGATCACTGAGTTCCCTTAAAATGGCTATTTTGAATTCTTGGTTAGAGGCGTCTTGCTAGGGTCAATTACTGGTTTATCACTTTGCTTTTTGGTGAGGCCTTGGTTCCCTGTTTGCTGTTGTTTCTTGTGGATGTTCATCTGTATCTTTCCATTGAAGGATAGCTATTGATTGCAGTCTTTTCTTTCTGCCTGGTTTTTGGTGTTTTGTATTTCAAGCTCCCATGCTTGGATCTACTTGTTTGGGGTTTTAGTACGTGTTTGCTTAGTGATCCTCTGTAATATACCTCTCTTGGTTTTCTTTTTCTTTTTCTTTTTTTTTTTCCCGCTAGGTTGCTGCCTCCTTTTCGGCACCAGCTAGCACATTAAGCCTACATTTACCTCAGTTCTAGTAACTAGTCAGCATCCTGCCCCTTCTGCATGGGGGGGCGTCCCACAGGGGTATTCCAGTAGTGTGAGAAGGCTGGCTGTGGGTTCATGCCCAGGTGACTTATGGAATGAATGTCCTACAGGGTGGTGCTGCTGAACAGGTGCTTTGATTCGGCGTCTCCTTTGGCTGAATTACAGAGCAGAGTTTCTAGGGCTGGGGATAGTAGTCCCCCCTCCCCTCTTTGTCTCTGGCTGTCCTTAGGGATACTTCCTCTTTTACATACTCCCAAAACTTCCTGTAATTTGAGGCAGGGACAGGTCTCCTGCCAGAGATGCTAAGATGGTAGGAAGCCGGTTGTCCACCTTATTCTCACTTTTTCCGGTGTAGTAATTGCGAGTTGGAGGGGAGATTTTCTACATTCTTGTTGCTGAGCATGTTGAGGGAAGGGGCATCACATTATGGAAGTTCAGTTTTCCTTTTCTGCTTAGGTTTTTTCACTTTTCATGGCCCTGAAACTGTCTCCTCCTCATTTTTGAATTCTGGGTTACTGCTGGTGATAATCTCAACACCTTGTATTTGTTTTTGGTTTTCTCTGGGGCGGCTGAGTGAAGCCAGATTGCTTCTACGCTGCCATTTTGGAACTGGAAGAATGTGTGATAGTACCTTTGGAAGAACGTCTAGTGTGCACTGGTTAAGAGGATGGGTTCTTGGGACCTAGGTTTGAGTGAGGTCTTTGATGGGTTCTTGGGACCTAGGTTTGAATGATCTCTTTAGTACATTAAGTGTGTGTCTTGAGCTATTTATTTAATTTGTCTGGGTCTCATTTCCTCATTTGTAAAATGGAGATGGTGATAATACTCTATTTTGTAGGATTGTTGTGAGGATTGACTCTTAGAACAATGGCTGGCAAATACTAAGAGCTCAGTAATTATTAGCTATTTATTACCACCACCACAACGACTATTACTGTTTCTACCACCACTTTGTCTGTATATCTATTTTATTTGATTTAAAATGAGTTATGTTCCTATACAGATATGTCTTATACTAGTGGAATGATAGGCAGAGGAATATAAAATTGGAGCTCAATAGAGGAGACGTAGAGATGTGGTTTTTTTTAAATGTTTGGCCTGAACCGTAAAGAGGAACAGAGAAGACTAAGGATGAAAAATTAGGGAATACGCATAGTAAGGGAGTAGGAGGCAGCAAAGGAGCCAGCAAAAGAGTAGAGAGAGAGATTGTTTAGAGAAAGAAGGAAAACAAGGCACATACATTAGTGTAGAGATTATATGAATTTGGATGAGATTTAGTTGCAACCAAGTTCCAGAGACTTAAATGTGATAGACGTTCATGTCTGTAGAGTTAGGAATTCCAGAAGTAGGCAGTTTAGGACTTAACGTGGTTTGCCATGGTGTCATGTTTCCCCACTGTGCTTGGATTCTATTATTTTCCAAAGGCACTTTAGAGTCTAAGACAGCTACTAGCTTCAGCTGTTTCATGTACAGCCAATCATCAGGAGAAAGAGAAGAACACATCTTACTTCCTTTAAGGATACTTCCTGGAAGTTATATGTTACAGGTTGATTATCTCTTATCTAGTATCCTTAAATCCAGAGAAGGGTTTCAGATTTTTTTTCACATTTTGGAATATTTGCATTACTCTGTGGATATCATGCAGGCCAGGCCATCTTGATACCTTCAACCATATCGTCATACCACAGAGCAGAGAATCAGAGGATAGGCAAAAAAAAAGAAAAAAAGAAAGAGCATAGAGAGTAATAGTAATGCAGTACATCTTGGCCCCATGTGAGGCATTGTGGGGAGCCTACTGTTGGCATATCTGGCATATACACGTGTAATTTTATTACCCTTTGTGGATATGCTTGTGTGGAGGAATCTGGGTGTGTGCAGATACATATTGCAGCTGATGGAGGCTGGGAGGGTCTTTTTTTCCTTGGGGACACTGAATAAACTGTGTGTTGAGTGCCAGCAGTCAACACACAGTTGCAGTCTCTTGTGACTGCAACCTGTCACATGAGATCAGGTGTGGAATTTTTCTCTTGTGGCATCCTGTTGACACTCGGAACATTTTAGATTTTGTAGCATTATAGATTTTGGATTAGGGAGTTCCATGTATACCACTTTTGCTCGTATTCCATTGGTCAAACTTAGTCACATAGCCACACCTTGCTGCTGGAGAGGTTGGGAAATGCAGACTTTGTTTTGAATGGTCAGTGCCTGGGCATTCAAATAAAGACCAGGAACAGTGAGAATAATCCCAGTGTAGCTAGATGAAGAATACAGGGTAGATAACAGTTAATTGTCTTTAGGACAGTTTAATTCATTATTGATTATTCTTGATAGAATTTTTATAATTACTAAACTATGAGTACAAATTCACTCTCGTCAAATTGCATGAACAGTATGTTGTTTTTAGGGTGTAATCTCTTCATGAATCCTTGCTTAATTAGGATTATCAGTTTCTCATGAAGAAAAAATTATATGTATGTATGTATGTGTTTATGTGCATGTGTGTGTATACATCCCCCGTTTAACATTAGTGTTGGCCAGAATTATTTCCTATGATAACAGTGTGAGGTAAAATTGATGGTAAATAAGCTGCCGATAACCCTCTTCTGTTTTAAGCCTGTAATTTTACCCAGTCTTCTATTTACTCTTCAGTTTGGTTGTTTTTTTTGGCCAATGTTTTTAATCTGTCTCTGTCCTTTTATATTACTACTCTCTCTCACTGCTGTTAATTATACTTCCCAAAATAGATAAATGAGCAAATTTAATTAAATGTGTTATTTGCACTGTCTCCTGATCATTAATGAATTTGTAAGTAAGGTCAGACCTATAATCTTCCTAGTATTACAGTTCCTGAATCTTCACTGTCTACTCAATTGGTAATTATTTGCTTAAATTTTTTATTTTTTATTTTTAAAGCTTTTACATTTTATGTGTTTGTGCTCTTTCACTATTAGAAAGATAAAGATCTTCTAAAAAAAAAAAAGGAAACTTTTTCTGTAGGATAGTCTGTCCCTTTCAGGTAAAAATTTTTCTTTAGACATGTTTTTGAATGATAAACAATTAAAAGTTTATATGTTGCTATTTGGATTTTTTTAAAAAATAAAATCATTTAACATATTTTGTCAATAGATGTGAGTTTAAAATAGACATGTTTTAAAAAGTCCAATAGTAAAAGAAAAAAAGGACTTAGAACAAAATATAATGAGTAGTTTTTGTCTCACCACTCCCCACTCTCTCTCCTTCTCTCCTTAAAAAGTAACTACTTTCAGTTCCTTCAGCTGTTTCTTCTGGCATTAACATATCTCTGTATTTTAAAATAATGTATGTACAATGCTATCTTTTGATTTACTAGTTTTTTTTTACCATTATATATGGAGTTTCTTTTATGGTAGAGAAAGTTTTACTCTTGTTAAATACCATCTCCACTGCTGCTTCTCCCTAGCTTCTTAATTTAGTTATATTAAAATATTTGGTTAAGTCAAATAGTTAATGTTATGTTTACATTACTATGCCTGTGCAAATCTTATTTGCTGATAGTGTCTTAAATAGTCAGTCCCTCAGTGCATTTTTCCACAAGGTTAATCACAGTAACCTGTCAGGTCCAATTTTGTTTTCTTTTCTTTTTTTAATTATTGGAAATTTCTTTTCTAGAGAGTTCCAATGTCCTACTATTGAAGCCTACTCTTTCAACCTGCTGCATTGCTCTTTTCCTGGTATGATTTCCCCTTGTCATTATCCTTAGATTTTCTCTCCTGGGTTTGATTCTCCGAATACTGTTAAAACTCATATCATCTTCAGGCTTCATTTACCTCTTGCTTAGGTGGAACACATCCTCTAGTAGTTGTGTTGGATTCAGAAAATGATACCGTGGCAGAGAGCATGAGGATGACAGCCTTCAGCATGCCTGCTCTCTCACATAGCTTCAATCTGGATTGGTTGCCTTCTGCTGCCGGTACAGTTATCCTAGAGCCCCATTCAGTAGTATTCCTTCACTTCTCTCTTGTGTTGGATGTCTTGTTTTCCATATCTTATTTTTTCTTTCCTTTGGTTTGTTACCTTGTTTGTTAAACGATGATAAGACCATCAGTCTCTAAAATATCTGATCAGGCACAATCTCCCTGAACAAAGCAGATTGCTGCTTTTATATAGTGTTTTGGGGGAGTGTGGTGCTCAGGGATTAGAAAATTTTAAGAGGCAGCAGAAGTGGATTAACATAATCTATAGAGGAGTGGTTACTTGGGTGAGACCATTGTTGATTGGTTGGCACTTGGGTATTTTATTGTAGTGACTTTCTCCCTAACTTTAAATTGGCTGACTTTCAGAAGTAAGGGGCTAAGCTACACTGATTGGCTTGTAAAAGAAAAGTGAGTTGTTTTTACAATCGAATGGGTGTAAGTAGTCCTTGGCAACTTTTTACTATAGTTATGAACAATCAGTCTTTCCTAAATTTGTAAGAAGTTTATAATTCTCAATCTTTTAGTAGCTTTCTAGGAAAGCATACATGGTAGGTAATTTTTTGAGCCTTTCCATGTCTGAAAATATTTTTGGTTTCTATTTTCATATTTGATTAATATAGTTTCAGTAAGTGTAAAACTCTAGATTGGAAATATTTTTCTTCAGAATTTCGAAGGCATAGTTTTTTTTTTCTCTTCATCCTTTGTTGCTTTTGAGAAGTCTTAAGCCGATGTGAACCCTCTTCCTTCGTTTGGATCTTTTCACTCAAAACTTGTTAGATCTCTGCTTTGTCCTCAGTGTTCTGAAATTTCACAGTGATGTGCTTTGGTGTGAGTCTGTTTGTTTTTATCCACTGAGCTGGGTGTTTGTGGGGACCTTTCAATCTAGAACAGTTGGCATTTTTCTGGGACCTGGTGTTTGGAATGGGGATGGGGCAATAGATTTTAGGCTCAATGTGCTTACTTAATCACCCAATTTTAAAGATCTCTGCACTTCCAGTCAGCCCCCAATCCACAGATGGTCTATTCTACATTTTAGAGATAATCCCAAACTTTTTTTCATGGAGGAGGAGGGAATCTCAGGATCTAACTGTTGCTTTCACCCAGTGCCCTCCTCACATTTCACTTCCAGTCCCGGAGTTGAGTATGGCTAGTCCCTGATTCTTGTGAGGATTTCTAACAGTAAATTGGATTGAGTAGCAGCTTTCTCTACTGCTGGTTTGGAATTTGACTTTTTAAGTTCAGCTGCACGTTGAGCATTCATCAGTATATGTTACAACTTCCAAAGTTTTGTTGCCTTTTTTTCCCCCTTCTGTGCTATCTTTGTGGATTTATGTTTTAAGACAAAACAGCTTGACAGTAGAATATTTGGAGAGAAGCAAAATTATATGTGTATGTGTATACCATTCTCAACACAAAAAACAAATGATTTGATAAGACTAAATGGAATATTCTTATGTGAAATAGTATTATAGTAGTATTATATGACTATTATACTTCTGATATGTGAAAGGCAGAGTAACAATATGTTGTTCAAATGCAGTAACTAAACCTAGGTCTGCAGAGAGGGCACTGCTACAGAAAAGGAGTAGTCATACCTTCCTTGATTGTGAGCTATTCCTTTAATTTCTAAAAATAACCATTGGAAATCCCACAAAAATATTTCATCTTTATTATAAGAAAACTAGAATACACTGATAAGCATGAAGAAGAAAATAACAATCTCTTTAATTACACTATACAAAGCTGCCCACTATTAACAAATTAGTGTATATATTTTTCTAGTCTTTGTTTATGTGTTTGCCTATGTATTTGTGCACAGATATTTAAATGGGACATATTATATGTATTATTTTGTTCCTTCCCCCATTTTTCGCACTGTAAAAGTATATAGCTCTTGAGTCAATATTTTTTTTGCATAGAATCCTACAGATTATATTCTCATTAATAACATCTAACTACCATTTATTTGATTGTACATTATGTGCCAGGCCCTGGGCCGACATCTTTGTTTTACTGTTTCTGTTTCTGTTGACATTATTTCAGACCACAGAAAAATTACAAGAGTGGTATGAACACAGAGTTCACCCAAATACCCCAATTGTTAACATTTTACTACATTCCCTTTCTTATGAGTAAAATGTAGACCTTACTCCCTTTTATACCTAAATAGTTAAGTGTGCACTTTCTAAAAACAAGGACATTCTTTTATATAAGCATAGTATAGTTGTCAAAGTCAGGAAATTAACATTGATTTAATATTATTTAATCTACAGACTTATTCAGATTTTGCCCATTGGCCCAGTATACTTTATAGCTAAAGAAAATTCCAGGTCATGAGTGCATTCAGTTGTCATATTTCTAGTTTCCTTTAATCTGGCGCAGTTCCTGTTTTTTCATGACATTGACTTTTCTTTTTTGAGATGGGGTCTCGCTGTTGCCCAGGCTGGAGTACAGTGATGTGATCATAGCTCACTGCAGCCTTGAACTTGTGGGCTCAAGCAGTCCTCTTGCCTCAGCCTCCTGAGTAGCTGGCACTACAGTTGGGCACTAACACACTTGGCTAATTTTTTATTTTTTGCAGAGATAGGTTCTCCCTGTCTCGAGCTCCTGGGCTCAAGAGATTCTCTTGCCTCCACCTTCCAAAGTGTTGGGATGACAGGTGTAAGCCACTGCACCCAGCTGACATTGAGATTTTTGAAGAGTGCAAGACAGTTATTTGTAGAATGTGTACAGTTTGGGTTTATCTGATGTTTTCTTATGATTGGATTAAAGTTACTCATTTTTGGCAGGAGTACCACAAAGTATTGTTATGCTGTTGCATCATATCAGGAGGCACAAGATGTTCAAATACTGGTAATGTAATTTTGGATCACTTGATTGCTACTGTTTTTCCTTTTGTAATTTTTTTTTGTGGTAAATATATATATTTTTTTGTTTGAACCCTCCCTCCCCCTCTTTTTTTTTTTTTTTTGAGACAGAGTCTTGCTCTATCACCCAGGCTGGAGAGCAGTGGCACAATCTCCACTCACTGCAACCTCTGCCTCCCAGGTTCAAGTGATTCTCCTTCCTCAGCCTCCCTAGTAGCTGGGACTACAGGCACGCACCACCATGCCTGGCTAATTTTTGTATTTTTAGTAGAGACGGGGTTTCACCATGTTGGCCAGGGTGGTCTTGATCTCTTGACCTCGTCATCTGCCTGCCTCCCAAAGTGCTGGGATTACAGGCCTGAGGGATTACAGGCGTGAGCCACCTCGCCCAGTTGTTTGAACTATTTTTAAGTGTATAGCTTAGTGGCATTTTGTATTCTCTTTGTAATTCACATTGACAGTCCCGTTGTAATTTTAAAGTATCTTGTGAAAAAAATACAGAGACTTGGTAAATATCCTGTCACTACTTGAACTTTCACTCACTAATTTTAGTATCCATTTGTTGTAAACATCTTGTTACTCTTGAACTTTTGCTCACTAATTTCAATATCCATTGGTGATTTCTGCCTAGTTTTCATAGTGGTTCCTAAGTGGTGATATTCTAATTCCATTATTCCCTCTACGCTTATTTATAATAGCACTTTGTTTATTTTGACACTGTCCCTGACTTGGCCAGTTGGAGCCCCTTCAATTCTTTTGACATGCCCCTGTCATTCTTTGAGCACATACTGTAGGCTCATCTTGCACTTTTCTAGCCCCAGCCTTGGAATAAGGAATTTCCTCTTGGAGCCCTGGTTCCTTTTCATAGAGAATGACTTTAAAAGCCACAGTCTGGGCTGTAGATATCTTTCTTGGTTGCGACTGTTATTACTTCTAGGCCTTTTCTGCAGACATCTAGGAAATAGATATATGTGAGAGAAGGGAGTGTGTGTGTGTGCATATGTGTGCACACACTAGTACATCTTTATTAAAAGCAGTGAGTTTATATAGATACCTTAGACTCTATGACGCAACACTGCAGGGTTTATTCTGTCCTTTCCTTCCTTCTATATTTGTAGCTCTGTTTTCCAACAATGAGAAACGTGGCCCTATTACTCATTTTTGCGTATCAGATCAATTCTAGAATATAAGAAAATAGTTTAAGAATTGTTAACTCATACCACCATTTAAAAGACACCTCGTAAGTAGAAGTCAATATTTGTTCATAGTTTTTTTTCCCTTTAGCCAAGGGCATTTAATCTAAATCTGTACTATGTAAAAATAGAGTAGCTACTAGCCACATTAATAGAGATGTGTTGCAGGTGTGAAATGTACATTGGATTTGAAAACTTACTACAAAATAAATATGAACTATCTCATTGATATTTTAATCATAATTTATGTTGATTATGTGTCAAAATATTTTTAGATGTATTAGATAAAATATATTAATAAAATTAATTTCACTTTAATGTGGCTACTAGAAAATGTTAAATTAGATATGTGGCTTCATTATATTTCTGTTAAGACTGTGCTAATCTAAAACCATGTTCAAAAGTTACTTGGATTAATTTTCCTTCTCTGACATTCTTTCCCTCCTCCCTGGGGTTATGTTACTCATTTGAAATACAGTTTACTTCATTTATTTCTATTTCTATTCTTTTTTAGTCAGTCCTAATTGATCTTATTAATTCTTCAGTATGTGAAACATCAACATATTTCCAAAAGTCAGAACTCTACAAAAAAAGTATATACTCAGGGCGTTGTCACCCATTCCTTCTGTCCTTACTCTAACCTGTCCTCTGTAGCTTACCAGTTTCATGATTCTTCCAGTTATCCTTCATGTGTTTTTTTCCCTCAGGATTGAGGGGCTAGATGTATATTTTCTTATTTTTCTTTCATTCTTACACAAAAGGTAGCATACTATAGATAACTTTTTTGTACCCTTGTGCTGTTTCTACTATTTTGAATTTACAAAAAGTACTGCAGCCTTGTCCATGTGTATTTTGGTATGTTGAAGGTGTATTTTGGGATACATTTTTTAAATGGAGTGGTTGGACCAAAAGTTAAAAGCGTATGTAGTTTTCTTAAATATTACTAAATCCTTTTCTGCAGGGGTTGTACGAATTTGAATTCCTATCAGCAGTGTATGAGAGGGTTAGTTTCCCCACAACCTCTTCATCAGAGTGTGTTGGCATACTTTTTAATTTTTGCCAACTTGATAGATAAGCAACAGTATCTCAGTATACTTTTAATATTTGTTTCTCTTATTAGTGAAGTTGAACATGTTTTCATATGTTTAAGGGTCATTTTTTAATCTTTTTGTTTGAAATGTATCTTCATTTTTTTCATCAGGTTTTTGGTCCCCTCCCCTTTCTCAATTTTTAGGAGTTTTTAATATATTAGGAATATTAGCTCTTCACTGGTGATGTATGTTGCAAATATTTTCTTTCAGTTTGTAGTGTTTGTGCGTGGATATGAATGTTTAGACCTTTATGTAATCCAGTTTTTGAGGTTTTTTATCTGAACTTTGAATTAAAATTAGAGGTTTCCCTTGTACTCATGGTAAATAATTCACCCATGTTTTCTTCTAGTACTTGTGTGGTTTTAGTTGTTAATTAGGATCTTTGATCTATTTGGAGGTATGGTTTCTTTAAAAATGAATAAAAAGATCAATTTTGCCCCAGTGTGTTCTTTGCTACACTACCTTTATCATAGCTGAAATTTTCATTTGGTTTATTTCTAGACTTTCTATTTCTGTACCATTATCACACAGTTTCAGTTACAGAGGCTTGATAGTATGTCAAGGGCTAGCTTTTATAATTTTTAATGTTTTCTTGACAATTCTTGCATGCTTATTTTTCCGTTGAACTTTAGTATCAGCTTGTCTGTCTTAATAAAAAAGCTTTTGGGTATTTTTACTGGGTTTATGTTAAGTTTGTAAATTAACATATGGAAAAATGACATTTTAATGCTGTTGGTAGGTGCTGAGATTTCTGTCCAAGGACAAAGAATATCTTTCCATTTGTCAGATCTACTTTTATGTCTTTCAGGAATATTTTAAAGTTTTCTTCATATTTAACTCCTTGATAAATTCTTCATTTTTTTTTTCCCCAGCTCAATAATATGTCTTGTAGATCTTTCTTTGTATGTCTTCATAGTTTTCTGTAGTGTGGATGTACCATAATTTATTTAACCTGGCTGATGTGGGTGGACATGAAAATTGTTTAAAATTTTTTACTACTGGGAAGGTGCCAAGATGGCCAAGAGAAGCCAGCACTGGAATATAGCTCCCAGTGAATGAGACGCAGAGGGCTAGAGGACTTCACAATTCCAAACGAGGTGCTGGGTCCATTTCTGTGGGACTGATAGGGCTCTTAAAATCGGCCCAGGGAAGGAGCCAAAGGGTGAGAGCCGCCCCGGGGGGCAAATCAAGCGGGGGTGGGGGAGGGGGGCCCATCCTCACCTGAAATGTGCAGCCTACTTGGAGGGTCAGAGAGTCGGGAGACTTAACCCCCTTGGTGCTCTAATTCAGCTTCTGTGCTTACCTCGTCCCTCCTGCAACCCACGGCCCACAAGAGCCCTGCCAGACGCTGGGGCGCTATGGGTAGTCGATGCAAATCTGAGCTAGTCACAGGGACCTGGATGGGAGTTTGGACTAATGCCAGCAGGACAGACTGTCCCACAGAGGGAGGCAGAGTTAAAAGGGAAACCGACCATAAGGACCAGCAGGCCGCACTTCCACAGAACTCAAACTGAAGCCCTCACTAGAGAGCTTGGCAGCAAATACACCAGCTTGACCCCAACCAGGAAGATCCAGCTCTGGGAAAGATGCTATTGGGAAGGCAGGGCCAATCTCACCTGCAAAGAAACTCCAGGGAAGGACTACCCACCCAGCAACCTGACTGAATCCTAGAGAGCCCAGCAGTGCCCTCTGCAAGCCAAAAGAGATACAGCTCCTACCTCAATAGAAAAAAAAAAGTCCACTCAGAGACTCCTCCTGAAATGACCAACTTCAAAGATTAAAGGGAGATAAATCCACGAAGATGGGAAAAAACCAGCACAAAAAAGGATGGAACCGTCGAAGAACAGAACACCTCTTCTCCCAGGATCACAACTCCTTACCGTAAAAGGAACAAGAAAGACAGAAGATGAATCTGACAAATTGACAGAAGCAGGCTTCAGAAGGTAGATAATAACAAACTTCTCTGAGTTAAAAGACCATGTTCTAACCCAATGCAAAGAAACTAAGAACCTTAAAAAAAGGTTAGACAAAATGCTAACTAGAATAACCAGCTTAGAGAAAAACGTAAATGCCTTGATGGAGCTAAAAAACCCAGCATGAGAACTTCGCAAGGCATACACAGGTTTCAACAGCTGAATCAATCAAGCAGAAGAAAGGATATCAGAGATAGAATATCAATTCAATGAAATAAAACAAGAAGGCAAGAATAGAGAAAAAAGAGTGAAAAGAAATGAACAAAGCCTCCAAGAACTATGGGATTATATGAAAAGACCTAATCTACCCTTGATCGGCATACCTGAATGTGAAGGGGAGAATGAATCCAAGTTGGAAAACACTCTTCAAGATATTATCCAAGAGAACTTTCCCAACCTAAAAAGGCAGGCCAACATTCAAATCCAGGAAATACAGAGAACACCACAAAGATATTCCTCAAGAAGAGCAACCCCAAGGCACATAGTTGTCAGATTCACCAGGGTTG